>LUCH01001453.1:32778-51344 GCA_013368495.1 Paragonimus heterotremus
CAAGCGATCGATAACTCTCAGTCCAGACGGTCCAGGCAGCCGATGTCCGCGTGTGTTATCGATCGCTTGAAGGTCAGAGCAATCTGATTGGCCGACTGCATGGCTCACTTGCATTCGATTGGACACAACAATCACATTATACACTATGTGTACGAGAACATCTGGATAAAACATTCGAGTGCTGATCGATGGCGGTGAACGGTCGCCAGATATTATTCCATTAGATTTCTCGAACGTCGTGTCAACAGAAAACGTCCACAAACGCAGGTGGAATTGAAAATGGTTATAATCTTGGAATGCATTGCAATCTATAGGGCCACTTTGAAACGTGTGCTGTCCTCACGCCTAAAAAGAATGCTTTTGCGTAATCACAACCGAGGAGAACCTTTTGAGTATCTGTTGTAGATTTGTGGTTTATATACTCATGCTTTCTTTCTTCCTTATCTTTGTATGACGGTAGTGTTGACCTGTCACTAGAACAGCATATCTGTAGCGGTTATCGGTAGATTCGCATACCTCGCAGATCACTGTATTATTGAGGTACAGTTTTGGTTCACGTATAATGAGATATTATGTTGTGGTTACTTTAGCATACGGCAAATTTAGTCAATATTCATAGGCACGCGATAACCTAACGTGATGTACAAAAAAACGTTGAGCATGGGGATGTAATATTCATTACACGGTATGTACAAACGATTTCCGCATAATGCTTTAACCGACGCCGACAAGCGTACATAAAGAACACGTAGCCAGTTCTAGCTAACATAATCCAGGACTACCTAGACGCTGCGTATGATTCACCTGTGACGCACAAAAATGATCCCATCACAGTGATGGGGAGCGATCGTACGATACTACTCACACCACTGCTATTTAGCAGAAGGGGCACAGCATAGATTTCGACATTGAAGTAGCCGCAGGAAAAATACAGGAAGAAACATCGGAGTGCAGCGTCTCATTAAATGGCTCTTGGTAAGAAAGTGAGGGTAAAGAAACTGAGCATCGGCGTCTGTGGCAATCGTGACGGTCTGGGCACAGTACCGTATGCAAATGAGTGTTTTTGTTTGTGGTTTAGTTTAAGTGCTTAACCCATGTGTTGCATTCCTGAATAAATAATCCTTGTACTATCCGTATTGTTGGCTCACAACACCAGTATCCTTGGTTGTTTCCTTAAAACAAAGCGTTGGTTGCAGTCCATCAGTTTGATCTCGTTCTGACATTATAGCCCGGTCCGCACGGCATATTTCTAGACAACACAGATGACCCGGAAACAAAGCAACTCAACGTGGACAGCCGTTTTGATCAAGCTGTTCATGCAGATCGCGATTACGTGATAAGCCGCCCTTATCACGGATAAAATGTTCAGATGAAACACGATGACGATAAATAGAACGACACGACTCAGTAACGAGGCCACAAAACTGGGTCGTGACAAAATACGCTCATTGTTTTGGTAGTATAGCTATCAAACGTAACGTCAGTGTCCGCAAATGACTTGGTAGATCTAACAACACACAATAACATGCTCCGGAGACTACAGGAAAATTGTTAGTCCTTGTTCACTTTCTCGGTGATTTGCAAATCTATGTGGCTGATGAATGCAGCTTTTACTATTCAACATTTTGGAGAGAAATTGTCGTAATACCACAGACCGCTAGAAATATATCGTATCGTTACCTTGTCCATTTGCACCCATCAATGCATGCTGGTTCCCCTCCCACTGTTGTCTTTCAAACACCAAAACAGTTACGGAGACATGTGTCAGCAACTAAGTGTTATCGATCGTGGACTACGGTGGCAAAACCACTGGGACGATAGAGCCAAATGGAAATGTGCGTACACCCTTGCCCCACCCACAGCCAAATAACCTGACCGTGGTTTCAGCGGTGTGTTGTGTCCGTTCGCTCATGCGACTCGGATAGCAGACCTGTTCGTCGACTTGAATCCGTTGGTTTGATCCCGCATTTTTTGCCGGTTCCCTACTTCTAGGACGTACTGATGGTAATGCTAGTCTAAACTGCACGTTACTGCACACTACTTTCTGAAAGATGCTTACTGTCGAAAATAGAAAATCTCTAATTCAACAAAGGTAGATCCGTGTTTTTGGTATTTCATCAGCAGGTTAGTTCTAAATACTACATGAAGACGGGAGCAATGAAATATAGCTGTTGTCATGACCATGCGCATGCTAGTGAGCGACACTGCCGCACAGACACATCTTGGTGTTTCCCTTGATTATTTAAGTGACTAGTGGCCCGGGAACTGCAGTGCCTGAAGTAATTGTTGCTGTGCATACACCATCGTAAACCTCAACTAATAGGATAGTTGAAATGCAGTCACGATCGAATGGAACTAAGCATAAAATAATGGGAAGTCAGTTACACTTTCGAACAAGCCTCATTCTCTGAGTCACCACGGTCAACCCTAAGGTTTGTGCTATCCGACTGTCGATTAGTCAATACCTATGGCATAAAATTGTAACAATGAAGCAGAGTGAGTAGTCCAGCAATAATGATGCCAGTCCATCAATTTGAGCATGTTTCGTCCACTAAACCATCCATTCAATTTGGTTGAGCGATTTATGTCCTGATGTATTGAAATAACAATTTTTATGATATGTGCCCGAGTTCACGAGCAGTGGAATGCGGTTGAAGCAACTGCGCGGCAGCTTGTGTAAGCCGGCGGTCTTTTTCCTACCCTTGTTATACTCACTGGTAAGGTAACCGCATATCCATCATAGCCGTGCAGTCCACAAAATCGTTGGCGACTCAACTATCCCTTGGTTTAATTTAACCAACTGAGGCATACGATAGTTTGTCATACCATGTGACTCTCAATGTGGTCTCAGCTTGTAGTCGATTTATTTAACCCAGTAGAAGCCATTAAATCGCTGTAGCAAACAGGACCGTTTGTAAGAAAGGTTATTATGTTTACATTGTAGGCACCTTTTGACAGATGGTTGAACATCAGTTAGACTGAAATTTTAAGCACACAAAAGAATACGCTGCGATTCCCTTAACGAGTTAACCCCTGAAACAAATCAGGTGTTACTCGACGGTGTGCTAGGTTGACGTATGCAGACCAGTTCAAATCCAAATAATAGCTGACCAACGCACATGTTGAACTCTTTTCTGGCTACCAAGTTTTGAAATAGTGTTTGTTCCGTTCATCAGCGTATTCTGCACTGAACCGCCATTGACGCGACTGGATTATGCTGTGGCTGGACTTGCCGTTCATGACAACGTTGACGAATAATATTGTCGCTGAATAAATATGATTGCAAATGAGTTTACATTTAAGCCAATGATCTGGAAGTGTTTTAGTTGCAGATATGCCACTGACTGCTACTCGCCGACATCTCGAATAGCGTTCCTAACCATCGATTCGAGCAGTTAGGAAGTTCCCTGTTAGCTAAGTGTCAGTCGCTCGGCTAACTCAACAGATCAGTCAAGTCCATCATAGTTTGTGATCACATCCCTACCAAACGGTAAACGCTTGAGTGAAGCCACAGGTTAAGCGATTTGAATATCAAAGTGATCACGTAATTGATGTTTTCATAACCAGAAGCTGGTAACCTATGAGATTGTCCACGTGAACGTCCCTTTGATAGGGCTAGTCGAATGACCCAAGGGTAGTTGAATTCTTACGCATCTGTTCATAGTTCGTTGTGAACAGGTCATATTTTCACAAAATTAGGCAAAAACTGCACGCAGCGGAATACTTATCCGATGCCACATTGGGAGAAACTTGACCAAAGCTACGCGCACTTCGCTGTTCTTGGTGGTATCATCTCATCATGATTAAGCGCTCACGAGAGTGTGCTGTCCAAATGTGTGGAACGGTCTACGGTCTCAAGTGGATTGTCTCTAATAAAAAATGATGTGAGTTAAGAGGCAATAATCCTTGGTTCTCTGGAATTTAGAAGCGGAGTGTTTACGGACCAGCGCTGTCGTTCATACTAATCGATAGCGTTCACACGATTTTAGCATGGGACAGCTAAACAGAATAACATCGCCTCCGCATTCCACGTCGGTCAGCTTAGTACCGATAAGAAACTCGACAACAAGGTTGTTGGAATTCCCAAAGGAACATTTTGTAATGACGTCCATAACAACATTGAACAGGAGAGGAGACATGACACAATATCAACGAACACCACTGAATGTGAACAACATCACTGCTAATAAACCCTCATCTTGCTTCCAGGGTAAGTGACCAACGGTCGCAACAGATTTACCTGCTTCTCCAGACTCGTTTGCGAGGAATTCGGCCTCAGAGTAGCTTGCCGATAACATAAGACAGTTGTTAATGTTTAAAAATATCATCCTTGTTAGTTACTTATAACACTGTCGACGCTGTGACACTTGTTGTGAAGTTCAACTCGGATCAATGCACCTACGGATGGATGGGGCCTCCAGATGATCTTCAAAAACAGGGTTTTCCCTGGGTTTGGTAATTAGACAACTACAATACTGACATCTCCGTGGTTGTCGCAGATTTCAGATCCTTCATCGAAAATGGGAATACACACCGACAAACACAAATTACGAGACAGATCTTTGGTTTCCCTATACCTTCTGAAAGTGTATTTTCAGGTCCGATACGGAACCCTCACTACCATCACTACCATCGTCTGCTAAAAGAATGAGATAGCAGGTCTGGTCCTGTGACTTTGTCACATATCAACAGCCCAAGCTCCGGGGTCACTTCTGTTACGAATGGAGTGTTCCCTTACCATTCGGCTGCAGTCTGTACAATCGGACTTAAGCCAGGTGATTTGTCCCTCAGAATATTCAACCCATCTATAAAGTTAGCACCAATGGTTTGTGATAGGTAAAACATTTTTGTACGCGGTCACAGCGATGATACGCTGGCTACCGATAGAACCACAAACCATGGATGATAATTCTGGTGACTCCGTAGCAATAAAGTTGTTTTTCTGTTTTGGTCGTTTAAAAAACCCTTTGTCAGCTTGCATTGAAATTATCGACCGTCATTGTCATAGTGATTTAAAGGGTTAACGAAGTTATGGAAGTCCATTTGTGTCTGAACTGCGCAGCTCGTTCTGAACACGCTTCTTCACAGCAAGGTTTTACGGCCGTTATTCCCAGTTGTTCTGTTTTCGTTAACTTTTCTCATTGGACTTGACGTAGGAAGCTTGTTCACTAGTGGCTCCTGGTTAGCATCCTACATAGTGTTATCGGTCTAGTATCACTTAAATGGTGCACCTTCCACAACTTACAAGCACCGAGAAAACAATATAGTGAAACGAGAGCTAACAAAAACATGACTGGGATTTTGATGGTTACTATAGGATGCACGGTAAACTTTTATAGGTTGAAGTCGCCTGTGACCAACTTTTACGAGGTCGATTGATGCACCGAAATGTGTAACTGTTGGCCATGAAAATGAGGCGAATTTTCTCGGTTTTGGTGGATTCTTTTAATGTCTCTAAACGAAGTGCACAGGGGTCTGTGCTAAGTACGCATTTCAAAATATCGTCCTCTAACATATTCACTGGGATTTTACTTTCGAAACCCATAGATACGGCCTCCTTGATTAACTGGGACTGACTTTTCCTGGTTGGTTAGAAAGTTCGCTAAAACAGCGGATGGTTAGAGGTCATTCTTTCACTCACTGACAACCCACTGCGCCTAACTCCTCATGAAAACGTAGCACACCGAGGTAGTAACGATTTATGTGGAACATAGGATTGGAGGGAGAGAAGTATACGATGTCTTTTTTTATCACTGAATGGTTTGTGCTCTAACAAATCTTATATTCAAGGTGAGTCTTTACGAAAAGATTCATAAGACGGAGAATATTTGGTAGAAACACGCGATGAAGAACGTGTTAGTAGGATAACTGTCAGAACTGAACCAAGTTAATTCTCGTTTCTAGGTCCTGGTACATTAAGACTGGGTTAAGAATTCTCAAACAAAAATTGAGAGCGATTTCGTGCAGACCACCTATGAAATGCGAAATATCTTTTTAAAACATTAACTCTCTGAGCTATTCCATTCCAGTCCACTTTATTTTGGAAGACCAAGTACCAGGTATAGCACGGGTAAGTCTTTAGACTTTGAGCATTCAGAAGTGAGAGTGTCATCCAAGTGTGTCCAGACAAAATGAACAGTAAGTCTTCAAAATATTGCGAACACTAGCTGTTTGTACCGAAGAACCTGTGCCTACAAACACTGTGATACATGCACCAGTTTTCTGAGGTAGACGTTGGCAAACACATAGCATCCACAATCGTAGCGCGTAACTCACAGACTTGGCAGTGGATATCTGTCCAACATGGAATAAAGACTTGCCGTTAGTTAACAATCAACACAGATGCGCGCATGACCAGCTCGTTTGATAAAATGCACATTCAATTTTCCCGTTTATAATGTTGTGATAGAATGGTTGTCTTATTATTGCAGCCGGTTCAACCGCGCTTTAAACTTTGACCTTTCAGAAATACAGTGAAACAACCTAAGTAAAGGGGTGAATAACTGATAACTATTTATCGATAAGGATCAGCAGACGAGAGTTTCGGATGAAGTAAATTGGATATTACTTACGACTGACCACAGCTTCCGCACTCCCCTAGACTCTGTGCCCAGCCGCTTTTCGAAAAGAAGCACTAGTCTCGAGTTCTATTGTTGTTAGAGCTCGTCAATAGTGGATATCTTTTCAATGACCGGAATATGAACCTAAGTCACAACCGTGTTGACCAGTGCGACCCTGATCTCACAGTAGGCACGAATGAAATATCATATGCAAATGCTCAGTCACACTCATGCTCAAACTGTTCAATCTCCTAGGCAATAAAACCAATAACTGTCCAGACAACTGCAACCGACGATCTCACGATTAAGACCTCTCTCAAAGTTGAAATCACAAAAAGCATTGAACTTACTGACCGGTATTTTGGTTACTGGAATAAACACGGCGATTTCAGTGTTTCCTATCGAGGAAGTTGGATAGTCTATGCATTAATCACTAACGAATGTGCCTGAGCGTTTGCCACTGATCAATCAGTCTTGCTTAATGTGAGATTAACAGCAGAGTGGTCAACACGGTTGCATTTGGAATGCGTGGCTGGAGTTCGACTTCAGGTCCTGAGAAGAATGTAGAAATGTGGACAGTTTCCGTGCAGATTACTGTCATCGACGCAGCAGTGTCACTACGCACACGAACAGGACATCGATCAAGCTCCAGGATGAAAATACACCACACCGTAGTGTCACAGCATTACAAACTGCCTCGAAAATGAGGTTCATTTTGGCAAAACGGTCAGCAGCTATAATTTGTCCACTTGATGACCGGGGTCATAGTTTCAGGCGAACTGTCAGTCGACATGGACGTGCCAACTGACTTAGACGCGGTCGGACAATCGGTGCATCACTCACGAGCGAATGTGACTGAACACTTACGTCTGACAATTCAGTCGTACTCACTGTCATGTCAGTGGCACAGTGGAAAAATGGTATGTTTTATGAGAGTGTGATCAAGATGCTAGTTTCTTCCGTGGCAAGAATATGCAATACCAACAGACTCTAACGATAACAACACGAATATTTTGCTTCTTTCCAAAAGGGGCTGATTGGTAAGTAGGCTTCAATACGACAGCCGCAAAGAATTGTGAGTGATCTTCAGTTTATAACCAGAATCACCGACTACTCATCATTTACCAATTTTGTCTCACAGGTGAAAAACAGTCCCCTTTTTACTGCAGTGAATGACAGAAATGTATTGCTATTCGCACTGATAGCACGTAAATGAAGGACTCGTATTTCTCAACTACACAATGTTTGATTTGGCTACATTTTAAACCATCCCAGTGTTCGTCTACTGGGGATACAAGAGATATGTTTTGGTGTTATGTTCCCCTCGTCAAATCATAGTGCAAACACCATCTCTGGTACTCGCGCATTCATCTCCGGATCACGATTTGCACGTGCTTGATCACACAGTGTACCTGAAACTGAATATCTTGATTTTGTGTCAACGTCAATGGTAGTTGTCGGGATCTAGTATTGGCGACAAACTTGTTGTGCATAGTGAATGCGTAAACCTCAGTCATTCAGAGTTTTTATCTGGGGTTGGATGAAACGTCAATAGGGCAGCATCTCACCGTTCATGAAGGCCTCAGAACTCCTCACATCTCATAAACTGTACCGAATGAGTCGGTATTGTTCTTCGTATTATCAGCTCGTGGAAAGGCAAAATGCTGCTAACCTTTGCCACCGAGAAATTGTCATAATAAATTCAGTGCTTTCCGTTATAACGTAGGTAATATTTCGAAGTAATCTGGAAATACTTAATTAACTAGATTAGGAAATCCGTTTTTTAAGACTGTGTTCATGTGGTCTTGTCGGTTGTTACACATTGGAGCTGGGAAACAAAGACTCATTAAGCCACATAGGCTCATGAATCAAGTTCATACATATTCTATTTTGTCACTGGTCATTACTAGTTCAGGTTTGCGGATACAGTGCTGGACGCCATAGGTATACTAAAAGTTGGACGGTGGCCATTAATTCCATATGTGTTGCATATAAGAGGTTAGGCGCGCAATTGTGACTGTACATTTTTGCGTGTAAGTCGACTCAGTATACATAAGTCTGGAGCAAATTAAATAATTCATTCCTGTCAGTGATTTTCCAACTTCCCTGTACCTGTCGTTTACCTGACCTTTTGAAATTTGATTATTTCGCCTGGACATCATTTCATTCATTTCAGCACAATCCCGAACAGGCATATGCCAATTATAGAAGTTCATATGTTGGCGTTCGATCTGTACCTGGAAGGTGGTGGTATAAGTGGTGATCTCACGGCAGGAGATTGGTTGGTGTAGTATGTCTTAGGGACCTATGATTGTGTGATTCAGAGATCATAAGGAAGTTCCCACATCCAAAATTACCACGTGCTATCCGCAATGTCTCAATGACAAGGAAATCAAAAAACTTAGTGTAACCCACAAAGAGAGCATACAGCGGTACCAACAAGCGCACAACAAGATGTACCCGACTGAAGCTAATGGTGTCCAGTAATGTTAAAGTGCTGCTTCTGGTTAATTCGTGGGGTACAAAATTAGCCACAGTATAAGCAGTTGCTTTCTCTAAAACGACGAATTGTCCTCTTCGTTGCGGTCCATCAAGGCAATTTGATTCCAACCGTCCAGTCTAAGCTGTGCGGGACATTTCTGGAGACAAAACAGGTTTCTAGAGAACAAATATCTCATTGTGGACAACATTCTTGAACGAGCTGTCCGCGCCGAGCTCAATGACAGAACAAGTTGTATCACCCATGGCGTAAATTTATCGTTAATGCAGAAGAGAAAGACATACGTGTTCAATAAGAAGACTATCGCATTTAGAAATACCCTGAAACGATTAGCGTTTTGGCAACACGGCTGTATAACATCGGGTCACAAAGCACAAATTGTGCGGTAAGCCTAACAACATAGCATGGCGTGTCTGAGGTTCCTTAGGTTAATTGTTAGATCTCAGTCAATATTTGACTGATTTGTAGTTCTGCTTCGTTTATAGATTTAGTTTGTTTTATTATGCGTCGTTTGATTCAGGGAGCATCGTGATGGTACTGTTAGAGAAATATCGTGTTTTTATTTTGTACATATGTACTAACTGATGCATGCTAGTTTCCAGCCCTGCGTTGTTATGCAAACGCTGATAAGTTTGCCAACGATCTAGTACTATTGATCGTGGGCAATGGTGGCCCAAATCCCGGAGCAGTGGAAGGGGGGGTTTTAGAATAAGGAATGCGGTTGTCAGATGACGAGAGCTCATATACCTATTTTGCACAAACCCGATGATCCTGTGATCCATAGAGGAAAACTAGTTGCGCACATAGTACAAATTCACCTTTTTAGCGGACTATCTGTGTCGTCCCGAATGATGATGGTTTACAAATCCATGGCATTCCTTCATTATCCTCATAGATACCTCATCAAGAATAGTAGAAGCTAAAGAGATGACGTAATCCAGGTTCATGAAGTTATAGACAACCTGAAATAACCTGCAGACAATACCGAATATAGTACCAAGGTTTATTGAATCTTATAACTTCAGCTTACACTGTTGAAGTGCAAACAGCGTAATCTATAGATCAACCGTAATAATTAACTGGTCCAAAATAATGTGTTCAAGCGATCCACGTGGAACACTCGTCCCCGTTGACCGATTGTCACCTGGCAGTCTTCAGAAGGCAGTCATTATGAGTACCACAAGTAATGGAATGAACACAGCACGATGAAAACAACATGACCCAATTATCAACAATGGTTAACACTACTGTCGGACAGCCGCCCGGCCTAGAAAGCCTCGGAAACCACACTTTTCAACTTACCACTGACAGGCCCACCTAGTAACACATGCTAAACCGATGTCTTCTCTGTTTTCCGGCGGTCTTGAAAATGATTACATTGTTTTTTTAAGTTATCTATTGAATATCCAGTTCTACTCATGTGTTTGTAATGAGTTCCAGAAATATCTCCCACACTCATATTTCGTGACCCACCGACTCAGCAACAAACCATGTAGTTTTGTTTTAACGAAACAAATGATCTCTACTCTCCATGTCTTCTTCGTACGGACGAAATGTTGGATGGTTGCAACCATGCAATCTTGAAATACAGTTAACTGTGTTTTGTGGATTGGTGTACGAATAACAAACATCCTAAATAACCTCGTCTATGGTGTTGGGACAACAGTCGACAAACGTCACCACTCGGTGATGTGAAGTATTAATTTGTTGTGCGTGTATATGTTTCAGTACCTATAGACTGGAATTGTCCTGTTTGTAAATTAAGTATAATTCATTTCTTAAATGCTGACAACAGTCCAGTAATTGTTCGGCTATGTCAAATTATCACATTATTTATAACTAGACAACCACATGCTGCTAAACTATACTGGATTGTTATGGTGACTTGTGACGTATAACTTCTTGTTGTCATTTCGGCTGGAAGAGGCTTGCAGAATTGAGGAAGTAACGTGAACACAAGACCGGCCAAGTCCGAGTTTGTGCTCAGGGAATAAAGGAAACTAAGTTGTGAATAGAACGGGTACAGGATGGACAGAGAGACATGTTCATAATTCATCCGGTTCATGTACATCCGGTAGGATGGAACAAATAATATATTAGTTTTCTGTTGTCTCTAGACAATTTATCGGATATACATGTGGTTAGTTTAAAAGAGTTTGCAAGTAATGAATAAGTTGATCCACCGTACACATTTTATATATAGTTGTGGGACTAGGCAGCTCTCACTATCTAAATTTGCCAAATATCGGAATATTACTTAGATAAACACGACCAATTATGCAATACAACTGTTAGCACAAGTATAGTTGCCTTTGAAACATTCTTTTGTTGGCTAGGAGCATCTTTTTTTATCGAACGTTTAATCCATTCTTATGTGCACATAGGTAGATTAGCACGATATGTCAAGATGTATAGACGTCATTAATTTTTATGTCCCTCTGCGGTCATTACGCTTTTTTCCAACTCCCTGTTGAAAGACCGGCATTTTCCGGTGTGTCCTTAAAACGCAAACACTTCCAACATTTGAGACCGCATGCAAGTGTGTGTGTGTGCGCGTGTGTCCATTCTCGCGTTTTTTTCTTAAATTTTCATACATCGAGATTATTGTCGTGATGAGAACCTAACAGGTGCACCTAGAACGTCGAACTATAAAAACGGAAACGTTTGGTTGACTTCGGATAAGAATTGTATTTCACTTGCTTTGAAAATGAGTTTTGCTGGCGCTAAACAGACAGTTGGTGTTTTTTTTCGCGAGGTGGTAATGTTGTGTGTTGTGTGGCTGTTCGAGAAGTGTGAATTCTAGTTGAGTAGAATGTGTAGGCAGGATCATAAACTCGAATAAAAAAAGCACCTTCATCAAAATTACAGCAGTTGATTCTCAATCAATCAAAAATCACAACAAACCCGTCGTTAATTTCACATTTTTGGTGAGGTCATTATACACTGATCAGCATCAAGTTAAGATTTTTTGGAGTCCAAAGAAGGTAGTTAACTAAACCATTCATTCGTAAATCCGCTAACTGAGATATTTTATGTTCCAAACTCGATCAAATCAAATGATTTCAAATGAATGAAACTCGCGTTTAGTAGCTTGTCCCCTTGTTCATTCAGTTCAGGCATGCCAGTTTCGAATCCATCAATCACAGGTGAGTAGCTTGATGATGGGAAAAACAAAGGCTCAGAAAACTGTTGTGCAACCACTGAGTTAAAAACCTGCATTATTTTACTGATCAGTAATTAACCAAGGTCATTCGGCTAATCGAGATTTGTTGGCTACTGAATTTAATCAATGAAACTGAGCTCGTTTAAACAAACTGTCAAATTCACCTATCTTCGGTATATTCATAATGGGTTATTTGTATGTCTTCGAACCTCCTTATTACGGTTCACCCTAATCCATAACTTAATCTCCTGGGGTTAAGCTTTACTGTGCAGTTGTTTCGATTAAAGCCGAAACCTGAAAGTCGCATATTTGGGCCTCTTCTACTCCTGCCAGGTCTACCAGGGTGCTTGTCAGGTGTGCATCAGTCACCCAACTGTCTGCGGCATGACGTGTCCGCACTTGTTTTATCATGCCTATTACACTTGACTCGTGTAATTCCTCGCCTTAAAGATCGTCAAAGTTACTGTGATTACCCGATGAAATTTGACCAAACATCCTACCATAGGCAAAGCAAACAATGATTCTGTAATAAACAACACAACTAACTCGCAAATGATTTGGTATCTACAACTTTTCAATAGTAGGATTTGTCGTCTAAGTTCAACGAGTACGCTTACTGTTAGTATTCTGTAAAAAACACCTAATCGGTCATCTGGTAAAAAACGGAAGATGTTCTTTTTATATGAAACCTCTAACGTGTTATTATGTGTGAATTTGTATACGATTGTATTTGGCCGACAGGGGCCAAAACTCCGTGAACGAAGCTGGAACGATCTGTAACAAACGACTGGACAACGATTATGCAGTAATGAAGTAAGAAAGTTCGTGCAAACGGTGGTATAACAACTTGGAACGGTCATTGTGTGAAGCTACTGAAAAAGTGCACAACGAACTACTTAGCGAAGATGCTGATAGATTCAGTTATTCAAGGACAAACAATATTTTGTAACGAAGAAGCTCGTTTTCAGTCATTCGACATCAGGTCAAGTACCACATCTATATCGTATACCATACCGTTGAAGACTGAGACGAATGACCAGTTAGGATTTTTGGATGTACGTTTAAGTCGTCGCGATGATAGCTCACTTCAGTGCACGGTACACAGAAGGGATACTTAGAATGGTCAGTGCATTCATTTCAGTAGTTTTTTACCACACACCCTGAAAAGAAATCTACTTAACTGTTTGAAGGACAGAGTCGTAAGAATTTGAACGGATGACACAAGTACTGAAGAACTGGCATTCGTACGTGCAACATTCTTAAAAATTGGCTACCCAGAAAGGTTCATAGGCAGATCTATGATACAGCAGATTGAAATGGACCAGTTGCATCAAGCGGAAAAGAAAACTGTACACATCGGATTATCATTCAAGCGCGATACACTAGACGGAACTATCACACATAGACTCACAAGTGCAATCAATACAATAGTTTACACCGTCAAATTACGTGTCCATTTCACATCCATTCCAGTTTTGTGCCTATGCCTAACAGAGGAAGTGCCTGTTTCTGTACCCTCATTCTGTATGTACTCATTCACTTGTTCCTGTGGAACCGTTTATGTTGGCTGCACGACCAGACGCCTATCATAACAAGTCAGTGAACACCACCTAGCTTGGCTCAACAGTGGAACAACAAAGTCTGTCAACAGCGCCACACCATCGCACCTAGTGGATTCGAATCATTCTGTCAACGTGGCGGACGCATTTCGCCCAATCTATCGAGTTAAGGCCACCCAGTCGAGGTCAGTGAGACGTAGGATTCTGTTCCCAGCTGAAGCTATTGAAATTGGCCCGTACAACCCACCACTGTGTGCCCAGAAACGTTTTGTTCAGGCTTTGGATCTGCCATGGCCAACCCCACACCTTGTTAGCATGTCAAGACCCACGGTTCAAGTGAGTACTTGATGGCAGCGTGACATTAAACTGACTGACATCATTAACCACCCGTTCCCCGTTTACCTCTTTAATGAGTCCCCTGTAAAATTTGTGATATAACTTTGGTGTATTTAGTTTGATTATGAATCACTTAAAACGAGCTTGTTCGCTACACTGTATTTTTCATTATTACGCTGGTTATTTTTACATGATTTTCCACAACGTACTGTCGCGTACTATGCTGCCCAATCGGGAAAAATCAGAACAGGAATCCGAGCTGCACTAAGCAATCTCAATTTATTGAGGAGAAAACAGCAGCATCTTCTGGAAAAGCAACAGTATTTACGACTGCTATTAGGCGACAGACGTACTCACGTTTTGATTGGCCGGTTTGTTGCTGCGTTGTTCCACTACTTGGTATCTGGCTCCTCGGTTGTTTGAAACAGATACACTGTCAACAGCAGCTGATCGCCGTTTATGATTGGTTGGCGCGAGTTTAACTATAATTTCGTCTGAACTTTCTCGGTTGAACTTTCTCCAATCAAGAAACCGCTCCAGTCCAATTTCATTACACCTACGAAAGCCAAAGATAGAGTGCAGGTGTGCTTGCTTATCTGAACGAAGATCAAGACAACTAGTTATATGTTAAGAACCAAAATCTCTATTAATTTAGTGATCGTATGAGGGCGTTATACGACGTTTTCATTGAACACCCAACCACAAGTTTTTGATAAGAAGGTTAACCGTTCACATCTTGTCAAGATAGGTTTTGTCTGATTCCTCCGGTAGTTCCACATCCCACTGTCTCTGCGCCCTGGCCGTTTTGTGCGAGCTCTGCGGTAGGTGACATCTGAAGTTTGTAAGTTGAAGTATGAAAGTTCCACTCATGAACCAAACATGTTGAATTATTACGTTGTTGCCTGTGTAGTCTCAGTTCTTAATGCCGAGACATCGAAACATTTCGTAAGAATTTATGGCATACTTGCAAAGGGGTACATCCTACTGAGAATATGGAGTTCAGATGATCCTGAGGTTCCAGCATAATCACGAAATTCTTGGTTGGATCATAACAGTCACAACATGCTTCCTGTATACAGTCAGGCACCAAAACGGATGAGTTTTGTTTGAGTTTACCTGTTCTCAACACAGTGGGCATTAGTAGATGACTAAATAGATCTCGTTGTGGTTTGCTCCTCGGGGCCGATTGGCCACGTGGTTGACGACGATTATCAATTTGTATCACGCCATCAACTGATGTTACATTCGTTTTTTGTGCTCTTCATCAAATGTGGATCAACTCAGCATTTGTATGCAAGAATTTCAAGGAACAATCCACTTCGTGTTAAATTTGCACCCGTTACGCTGTTAACTTTTTTGTTCAAATGTGCTTAAGATATAGGTATCTCTTGACTGTCATGTTTAGTCTGTACAGATCTGTGTTAGACTTTGGTGAACGCTACTCATTTATGAGATGTATCTGCTGGACTGTCGGAATAACGAACATCTGCAATTGGTTTCGGCTTTTCCTGCATCATCCCTTTATTGTTTTGTTCTATTACGGTGTCTCTCAGTTGTCGAGCGCTTAAGCTTGCCCATGGATTCTGTTCTGTTCTGCGGAGTTTATCGATTACACATCATTCTTTGACGTTCCGGTATCTTCGTCGAGGTAAAACAAATTAACAGCTGAACGTGCGAATTGTCACCGGCTTGTTACTCAGTTCGCCAGACAATATACAAGGTGGCACACTCCATTCAGATCACCTTTTAAAGTAGGATAAATAATATTTATCATGCCATTGTCTTCAGCGCTCACATTAGGTGCTCTGGTGTAATCAAAAACCACAGGTAAGTGCACACCCAGAGTGAAATATCCACTGAAGTGTTAACAAGCTCAAACAAGGAGCTTGAAAGTTAAGTTCGTAATTTAGAAGCAAGTCAGCCAAATACATGTTCTTACAGAAACTGACATTTCAACCTGTCATGTGCTCGTCGTTGGGGTGGAATGTAGTAGCGATTGATCCTGTTTGTCATAGGTATTTAGCCGCACTTCGTTAGGAGCATCAGCTCGACATTCTGACTCCGTTGGTCAAATCGACCATCAGTTCCTCTCGCAGCAGACCATCCTGATAAAGTCTGTCTCACTCGAATGACTTGTTTCTTTTAAAGGAACACTAAATGTCGTAGGCAAGCATACGATCTGGCAATAACCTTTCGATGAAGGTGATCTCCAAAGTATGTGTCATCGTTGCAGGTTCTTCAGACGTGGTTAGCAAAATACCGACATTTCTGGGACGGTGAAGTGGTTCTAGTTGTATCAGACGAGTTGACTAGGAATCAGTAGTCCCTGGTTGTCGTTATAAGTTGTTGTGTAGACGCTGGAATATAAATTATGTGGACCAAAATCCTTCACTATTCATCGATGATCGAAATGTCGTTCTGTAAGTGCAGTGCTTCCCTCAATTTCCACCTGTCTCGGGAGTCATAATCGTGAGGTCATCGATTGGAATTAGGAGGACAGTTACTGTGTTTCTTCTAGAGACGATCGGACATCTTAGTATTCTTTACAAATAAAAATACCTGAGCGTTCATACATGACGATTCACCCGTGTCGAATATGAGGTCAGTGATACACTGGTGAATACGGTTGTCTCATGAAAGCGTGGCTGAAGTTTTAGTCCTGCTCATGGCAATAAGATGCTTTAGTGACGAGCTCTATTAACAGGGCAGCTCGAGACTGGTGCTCCTTTTTGAAAGACGCTGGATGGGAAGCCTATGGAAATGCGGAGGCTGTAATCGATTGTTAATTATGTTCATTTTATATTAACAAAACCCCTCACTACACCCAGGTAACCAAAGTTTATCATTTAGCTCGTGGGTTATATATTGCAAAGTGTATGTCTAAGTGTGCGAAGAAAATACGATATACCGTTTACTTTGGTTCAGTAGGCAGCGATAGTACGGAGCAGGTTAGGCGTCAGTGTTGTACCCAGAGTTGATTATCAGACTACAATCAGCAATGGTGGAATGAAAACAGAGTGCCATACTGTCATATGAGACAGTCATAGATGGGATCAACGTTGGGAATGCACGGTTCTCCGTACAATGACAATCAGTCAATCAGGCAGGTACACACTTACAAACATACATACTTTTACTCTCATCAAAACTACTCTTCTCTCAATGAAACATGACATGGTGGCTTTGCTGATATTGCTTACCCGTTGTTTCCGTGGCGACATACTGTTCTATGGTCACAGGATTATGAAAGTTCTGAAGCTTCACAAGTTGTAGTACATTAATAAACCCACCTCTGTATTTGGGTTGAATATAATGAATGTCGAAACAACATATGTTAATTGCCGACTGATGAATTAGACGATGATTTCACTCAGAAGTCTGTGGTAATTTCAAATATACAAGCCGAATCAATTAGCCAACTTTGAACAGTTTAGGTTTACCAGTGAGGTCTACACTAAGTAACTGCATTAACTAGCCTTTGCTTTGGTGACGTTTCTCAAAACAAACCAGTCTGTGCTATAAGTATGAGAGTTACTGATTCAGCCGGTTAACTTAACATGACACCGACTTTGCTATGTTTTGTAGTGATTCTTTCAACCGTGATAGCTCAGGTACCCACTAACAAATAACGATATCTCAGTGATGGTCAGTGAAAAGGTTATGTCAAATGGTTTGGATCTTTATTGGTGGGGCCGGTGTACAAGCTTAATTCAGTGGCGCTCTTCCGGACCATGTCCTGTCCTGTCCTGTTCACTTGTGTTCTTCATTGTTCTGATCCGGGTCCAACCGTGTCACGCGTGCCTGAGTATTGACCGCACGGAATCACATCCAGTTGGAGCGTCCCAATTGGCTGAGAGTGCAAATGGTGACCGCGTGCGTGTGCGTGCGTTCAAATGTGGACGAAGGTTTTCGGGCGGATGTATGTGGCCGTGCAAGTTCAGTTGTGACAGTGAACATCACGTAGGTTTGCACCTGATGGGCCGCGTGAAATGGCGAGACGACGGCTACAGTTTGGTCAACCCTGTTTCCCCTCCATTAGTTTTGACACTATTTCTTGAACATGTAGATACTGTATGACTTGCGTGCTTCACAGATAACATTAATATCGGTGATATCCGAAAAACTAAACTGTTCTTTGGATCACCTCCAGATTCCCGTAGAATTCATAAGAAATCAATTTTGCAAACAACTGACGAAGAGAACTTGGGCAAACTATCCTTAAGGCGTGGAACCAGTACCGCACAGGTGTCGGACGACACGATAAGTCTCGATGCAGAGTAGGCACTCTCGACCGCGTTTGAAAGTTTACGACTAACTATTTCACCGTTAACCTCCCCACTATAAGAGAGACAGATGAAAGTCGGCTTTTTCTCCGCTGTCTGGACGAGTTCAGTGGGAAAATTGAAAGAACTATTGTTGTTTTGCACCTCTAATGTTCAATTTCAATT
>LUCH01001453.1:52271-71884 GCA_013368495.1 Paragonimus heterotremus
TTACAAGGTTCGTCAATCCTGTTCCAGAGTTGTCAAAATGCAAATGTTATCAACGGCCGAGGCTATTGCTATCAGACTCCACAACCCCTGCCCATGTGCCCAAAAACAATTCGTACAAACCCTCCACCTCCCCTGGCCAATCATTCCACATCCACTTGAAACCCGCACAAGCGTGAACCACTCGACATTGATGAACGCATGTCTCATGACAGGCCCGTGTAACACTCCAACACATTCACAAGCACTCCCACCCTCCCCCAGTAGACTGTGGTCCGTACCGCTCCTGTTATTGTTCTTTGGATGTTTAATTATTGCGAATGACTTTGAGTACAGCTTTGGTACGCAACCGCAATCAGATTCCCCTTGCGAATCTATTCAAAGCTTCGAAGCTTATTTTTTAAATGACCTTAGATCATCAAATGCTATTTAAATGACCATTATTTGTAATCGGTTAACGGTTTCTTGAAAGGTAGACGACCGAGTAAGATCATAGCTGATAGCAATCTCATACAATGCAACGTAAGCAGTTACCAATAGTAGTCGGAGACCACGACCAATTGATATATCATTTTGTTAATATAAGATCACACCTAAACAACTGAGCGAGTATTCAAAGGACTGTTGCTATTGTTGTGGCCTGAGAATCTGGAAGAACATTGAAGCATTAATTGTACTGCAATTGCAGATATATGTACCTTCCTTTTCTAGGCGTTTTACCAGTGTGCTGTATCACCTTCTGTACTGTAGAGTCAGAAGGATATCCCCGTCAGAAACGGAATGGAAAAAATTTGGCTTGCTGAAATATTTACTAACCCTTGGCTATCATTCTGACTTGTTTAGTCAACGTCACCCTCAGTCACACTGAAGTAAAACATCCCTAATAAAATACAGAAGTATACTGTTCAACACACAGCAATATATAGGTGAAATCCAACGGCAACCTGAAACCGGCTTGAGACGAATGCATGATGTTGTTCAGCCACATTTTTGCACACATGCAGAAAATGCCAGCTGAACCAATGAAGAGACTGTATCACTGCTTATGTCCCCGCAAGCCAGTCCTGTGAACAGTAGTCTAATCACCGAAAAGTGGATGTCGTTTTTGTTTCACATCCATTCCTGTTATTCGAAGGCTAAAGTGTAATTCCTAAATTTGCTTCATTTAAATCCTCTTGAATATCTAGCATGTAATAACAATCCACACATCCTGACGTTTGTTACGTGACGTTGAAGGATTCCAGCATGAACTGTTCGAGAAACCCTGCCAGAGTAGTCGATCCTCTGAATAATTGGGTGGATTCCATATGGGACAGTGAGACGGATGGGTAACCGAGTCCACATGTGAAATTTCCGAGCTCCTGGTGTGGCTTTGTAGCTCGGCTAATAAAGCGCCTACCGAGTTTGGGCATGGTGTTTCTGTCGCTGGTTCGAATCTAGCCGAAACCCTGACTTTTCACAATTGGGTCTCATCTAAAATCATAAATCTGCGAAACTACTTATTTGTAAATTAGAAATAAATCGAAAATTATTTGTATCTAGACTGAATTCAATTGGAAATTAAGTATTTATCAGGAGGTAATGAAACCTTGGAATATTTCATATAAAATTTGAGCAGAACTCTAAATACATAGTAACACAAGTGTTTAGCTTATTCAGGAACCCTACCTTTTTTGTCACAAACGCCTCCTTCTCAGAATAAACGATTTTTCCAGTCGGGATATGCAGGAATTCCCAGAACTATCAAGGGGTACCTTGAACATAGTTTACACTTACTCGGTCTCTAATCAGTCATGTTTATTAGTGATCTAGTGTTTTTGACTACTATTTTCAGTAACTGTACTTCACTTTTCTGATTCGAGAAGATCTGTAAGTTACCATATACTGCATACACACTCCTGTATTGTTGTTTCTGTTACACACTTCTTGGACGAAGCAAAACGATGTTTTACGCTAGTCTTGGTGTAAATGGTGGGGTCACTTGCGTTATCCTTTGGGCCTCATGCTTATCTCTAGACTGAAATTTGGGGGTATTATCAAGCGCTGCTTTATTACACAGTTGATCTAGTTTACTTCCCCGGGTGTTTAATATGCGTGCGGCGAGGAAAATTTCAATTTTTGTTGGAAAAAATGTAACCCATATACAAATTTGTCTATTGTCATCAAGCTCAACTATTTCAACAGCCGATAACTAATCCGGCCATTTGCGTTCAAACAGTAAACTATCTAAAACAAGACCATCTTTAGGAAGTATGTCAGAGGATTATTATCCAAAGCAGTGCTGTCCGCTTGAAAATTATTGCTGTCAAATAGAAACTACCGCTGAACTTTACTGGTTGAGTGATGCATGTCCCCTTGCATACTAGGATGCCTATGTTTCATCGAAAAGTCATTCATCAAAGCATGACCTTTATTTTTCAATTTGTACACTCCCACGCCAATCAGGCGCTCGTGTTTATGAGCCGGAATTTCAGCACACAACGCAGTGAGATTTCCATTTCAACGTCATGTGCACCTCAGTGTGGTCTATGTGTTTGGTTGACGCTTTCTGTCGTGAATTTTCGCTTGCCATTTCTCCCCCCGTTTGCCCGGTTTTTTGAGTGATGGCTCCTCCGATCGCTGTTGCTGTCCACAATCCGTGCGCTATGGTTTTTTTGCCCTATCTCACCACGGCGTAAATACATTTTGTCCACTGATGGAATGTTTGCTTCTCCGACAGTACTATCGATAGTAATGTGCACATGACCAACGGGACTTCCGGTTTAGAATATGTATTTTAGTTGTCTGCCAATGAACAAAACTTGCAATGCATGTTCACGAGATTAGTGTAATCATTCTACCGTTATGCTATTCTGGTGACACAGATGACCAGTGATTTCCTTAATTCCTCACTCACTCCTCAATCACTTGCTACCCGCTGGTTTTTGATTACAGGCACAACGAAAAAAAAAATGAACAACTGTGTTACGCAAAACGACCTGTTGCATTTGCTTGCGGCGTGTGGTTATCAGTGGAGATAAAAACGGACCATTTGTCACTTTTCGGTTTTCGAATAAATGTATTTTCTCCTTAGTGTTAAAACATCGAGCTTTCTCGAAGGTTTCTGGTCGAATACACTCGACATCTTGTATATTATACATACATAAACGTTACACATATCGCACACAGATAATTACCCATAAGGTTTACCTCCGAAACGTTTAGATTATTCAAAATGACTGCTCCTGTATGATCTCACGTCATCCGGGCAAACAAGTAAATCACGTTCATACGATGGGTTTTCAACAGGTAATTGAGTTTCCCCCGCCCACTTGACAGAAACTTCCGTAATGAGGCATGGTGTTTCTGTCGCTGGTTCGAATCCAGCCGAAGCCCTGACTTTTCACAGTTGGGTTTCGTCTAAACTTCAGTAATAAGCGGAATGCGATAACAGTTATTTAACAAACAGCTTCGAAAATCAAAGCATCAGCAAACACGTAATTAACGATGAGGAAAGTGCCATCTCTAGACATTTCATTGGGACAGCCAAATTGGGCCATTTATGGGTTGCTGTTGTGAAAATAATTGACGTCTGGGGTGCAGATTGATAGGTGACGAAAGATGCCTCTGTAAGAATCATTTATGTGTTGTGCCTGTATAGTAGCCTTGCATCGTTTCACTACATGCCGCAGTCTCATGAAATGCACTTTTGATCTTTGACTCACCAACAAACTGGACGATTAGAAGGTGCATTGTGTAAGCTGGTGAATAAATTCATCATTCTGAAGAATCGGTCAGTTGCTCGGCTGACCGTGAAGTAGGAAGAAGCGACAATCGCGGTCATTGTGTGAGAACCTCTGGAGCTTATAGGGATATCGATCGTGCTACAAGTCTCGTTCAGCTTGATCTTCTGAATCTGCCTAACCCTAGAGTGGTTTAGCACTCAGTTTGACTGTTTTTCTTTGGAGTGGCTTCACAGTCCTCTTTGTTTTATCCTAGCATAGGCAATCGGGAAGAATACTGCTTTTGCGAGGCTGATGGGTTAGCATGATTCCTCCGTAACTGTAATACCGCCGACTGACCTGTGATTGCATCTAAGTTATAGGCCTGGGCAAGTGAACGGGTCAAGTAGTTCAATCCTGGAATGCACATCCGTCTGCCTACTACTTGTTTCCCGCGTTCTGTGTCGAGGTGGTATTCTGAATGATTGACTACAATTTTCTACTGCGAATCAAGCTACAGAAAAGGATTGCGATTTAAATTAACACCACCTATTCGACGTTATACACAGCGGAGTTCTGATCAAGGAGCACTAGAAAGTGATGCTGGTAGATGAGTCAAAACTGCAGTCGTCCACTGGCTTATCACGTCGCTACAAATCTAACGATAGATTGGTGTCAACGAATTCACTGTACCAAGAATACTATCCAAGGTCCTAAGAGCGAACAAAAGCTCCCTACCATCACTTTGACAAAGAAATATCCAGATTAGAAGGCAGGCAGCTGATCTGTTAATGGATGTAGCACGCATTCTAACGATTTTCGCTGTGAACACTGCAAAAGCTTACCGCAGTGCCAAAAAAGAGAGAGATGATCCATGGGACAATGTGATAGTGTGTTCTACTACCTTTTGCTGAGGGCTTGGTTTGTTATGCCTCACCAAACCGAAAGGATAGATCAGTGAATCCTCTGTCTACCTTGTACCGAAACAACTGTCTAGAAGTGACACAAAGCAGATGCCTGCTGGGGCACCATTTAGTGGAAACCCAAGCGCGATGCTGGGGTTACTGACAGTTATTCTGTATAAAATGTATCCCTGTATGGTGAACCATCGTCATTTGAGAAGGTCTGCTAGAGGTTTTCTCAATGTGATCTGTTAGAATTAAACTACAAAGATGCAGCTGAGTGGGAAAGAGCATATAACGACTCCCGGGAAGTAACTGAAGGAAAGAGGTTGAATGACGGTTAGATTTTCAACATCTAATTGCGTAACGTCAGTTAGTGCTTTGAGTAAACAGAGCTAAAAACACTGAACACGTACATAATGTAACAAAACTGACACGCTGTTATCGTGCAAATGCATGATCATTGGATCATGGTCAAATTCGGTTGGGAGGATGCTTGTCTCACAGTGTCACAGACACGACCCCCACTATAAAGGTAAGCAATGTAAATAACTTAAGCTTTTAGTTAATCGACACGAAATTGGTTCATTGTAAGCTGAGCGACCTAGTGCTGCAGAGGTGGACAACGATATTCGTACTATGGTTTCCTAACTACCGATCCTCTCAGAAATGTGCACCCAGAAACAAAACCTGGATTTGAAACCATTCAGCACGTTTAAGATTACACTAAGCCTAAACAATTTCCGGTTGGAAGCGCGCAATCGAAAATAAAGCATGAAATTGTCCAGATAGCGGATAAGAAACTAGTTTCTGTCACTCTATCACACATGGGTGAAGTTACCAGTAGAACCAGACGTTTTTAAGTTCATTTGGCCGGATGATAGCTGTGTGAAACTTGGTCTGCACGATCTGTCTTGTTGGAACCAGATCATACTGGAACACAAGAGAACGATGTGTCGGTTATCTGACAAATGAAAAGCTTATTGAACTTGTTTTTACCTAAGCGGCTTGTGTTAACAGTATGGAGGAAAACATTAGCAAGTTTGGTGTAAAGCATGTGGGTACGCAATCGGTTACTTGTGAATCAGCTGGACAGCTGACGAAATGAATGAATACAACGGACACTGTTGGTGACCTGTAAAGAAGTGGTCTGCCGTGCATATTAGCAAATGATTGTACTGCCAGTTACATTCTGCGTTATGCAAAAAACAACTCCACAGGTCGCTCAATTATGTAACAATGTACATAGAACACTGAGAAGATGCAAGTATTGGCCATGCTCGGAGGTTCGATTACAGAAGCATCGGTTGTCGAACGCATACAAACATGAGTTAGTTTGTACATGGTATTTACTCGGCATATTTCCTGACGAAGGAATAGTTTGACTGAGTGGATTCGTACGGAAACCCAGTTTTTGACACATCACTAAGCCCCATTGGTTTGCTGCGATCCGAGTTCAACATAGCCCAAAGTCTATCGTTTAGGCGAGGCTTGTTGGCAGATTCGTAAACTCAAGTAGTTTTGATTGACGTGTGAAATATCAGCATCTATACTGCAGAATACCTTCTCGTGGGTGTATTGTAGAGTAGATGTCTTTGCGCTGCGTAATTTAACTATATTCGATTTGGCTGGGAAGAAATTGACTTTATGTCACAGTGAAGGCTAGAATACATCAAGAGGATGCAGCCAGTAGTATCTACATTTTGCTTACTGTTCATCTTTATTGTAAAAAAAGTCGTTGTATCGGTAGTTATTTCTTCTAAGAAATCCCAATGTCCATTGAATGGTGGTGCACCAGTGTGATCTGATTCCAGCTAGATATTTCGTCTAATCCTAATTATGCAAGGCACTTTTCAGAACAGAGCAAGTTTCTCGTGAACGAAGTTGAACATATTCCACATGTGATGGTAGCCTTTGGATGTCCATTGGCGTTCCATTTAAATAGTTTTTCTTTAATACCGAATTTACAGTCGTTTTCGTCAGTGAATGTTGAGACTCAGCTACGCTTGCAACCAGTTTCTAACTTTTAATGTTCTGTGCTAATGCTTCCGTTTGGAATTCTCCCACTGTTTCTATTGGTGCAGTGACAATTGCCGAAAGTGTTCGGCAGTCAAGATGACCGTAATTTTACTAGCTCGCCACCTCTCAGTCCTTAAAACCAAGAGAGTGGAAAATCGAGGTGCTAACGCAAGTCTTGATTCAAACCCAACTACTTCAAATTCACTAGGAAATCGGCTGAAGTCACGGCGCATTATAGAGATGGGTGAACAAAAAAAAATCGTAGATACCAATCCAAACGGGTCAGAGTAACGGGAATAGCGTTATTCGCCTTCTGAGTATACGTAGATTTTGTGTCAATACTTAGTTAGCCCGAAGTGACCTCCCATTACCTAACACTTAAACCAATGAACCCTCTCTACACAGAACACTCCTGACTATTTTGTCCGATTTTATTGCTTTAGCTATTCACGTTGTCCTTATGGTTTAGAGTGTTGTCTTTCCCAGTTTCATACTACTTTTGATATCCGTTGTGCATAACTTGCATCGGTTTTATTATCTATATTCATATTCACTCCACTCATCCACATCATTTCACATAGTCTGTTGCGATTATATATTGCTATCGTTATCCAGCGTCATTATTCTGTGCTGACCGATCGATGATACAACGTCATTTTTACCGAACATCCAAACTGGTGTGAATAGCGCATTCTTTAAATAAGCATCTGAACTGTTCACCTCATGCTTTTGTTGGTTTCATTGCTCCAACTACGAGTGCAAGTGATATGCATCACTCAACCACATTGAAGGTTTCGCAACTCTTTTTCGTACCGAAAACTAGTGTGCACGCTTCCATCTCTTTGAGCATCATTTGACTTGCTCACCGCTTCGAGGAATAAGTGATTTCCTTTAAAGTGTGTCCTTCTTGTCCTTCCAACAACGTCAGCCAGTTTAGTCTACTCGCATACGGAACTGAGTAGTCAACACGGCAATACCAATCGTTTAAGATCATTACATCACACATCGGCCGAGTAGATTGATCAACACATCAGGGGAAGTCAGTTTTCCCGGCCATCTCTCTCAGATATTTCACAACAGTGTTGCCTTTACAATCGAAAGCGGCGCGATATACGCCTCGGATTCAAACTCCTCATGGCTCAATCCACTGAATTTTGCCGCCATATTGGTCATCGATAAGACTCTTCACACGCTACTTCTAACACCAGAAGGGTGCACAGTTGAGTAAACAAAAATAAGAAATTGTCATTCTGCGGCCGACGAACTCTCGGGCTTGAGACAGTGGAGATTTGATAACATGCAGATAACAACTTGGGAAATAATTTAGAAATCTGCCCCAACAGCCAACTGGAATAAGACTGTTTCTAAATCATATATTTCCCTATCTGCTCCCTATTCGTCTGGTAACCATTTACGAGCTAATATCAATGAATGTATGAAGGGTGGTGGGAGAACTTGATGAAGTCTAAAATGTGACTTATTTGCATATTGATCACATTCGGAACGTGCGCGCATCCGTTTGTTGCTCTTATCGATCATCCGACGAACTGCTTACGTATTCGTTCAATGTAGCACACTAACATGTTAAGGCTAGATTGACCAATACGGATGAGAAGCATCCATATCGAAGATGTGAGGTTGCAACTCCGTTTCAGACAAGTATGGCTAAATGCCTAGCCAGAGGTTGATATGACACTTGTGATAATATACTCTCGTTCGTTCGTTCGTTTCATTCTGATAAATCCTAGTTTAAATGTGTACCATCCTCTGTTGTTTCTGTGTTCAAATAGACTGCTGGCCACCGTCACAATTTTTTCAATCAACTGCGACGCTCTGATTTGTACCCGCTTAGCGTTGCAAGTGCTCGACTGGAAAGCGCCTTGCGTGAGTTGATGAGCTGGTGTTGTGTGGTTAACGATTGGTTGGTCGCCCCCTAGCGTGGCGTGGGCGAGAATGGGATTCGATACTGTTCAAAATGACGGAGGCAGTGTGAGAGTCGCTATGTTTTGGTGTGTGTATGGTAGGTTCTATCAGTTATATCCATTTTTTTCTTGTTTATATGAGTCAACGGCTACTGTCGTTTGGATCTCACTCACTCCCATTTTCAGAGACCTGGATGTCTGTGGGATTCTACGTTTCTTTTTCTTTAGCATTGTTTGTACACTGTACGATGAATGTTTTCTCAGTTTTCCCCTAGTCTAACTGTGATGGTTCCAGAAATATAGAAATGAAGTAATTGACTTAGCTCAACCCCAGAGCTAGCTTCGACGCAGCAATAATAACAACCAAACTAAGCAAAGCATATAATTTATCTCTCCAGCGCAAGTGTACAGCTGATTGTCAACAATGTAATAAAACAACAGTAATGAGGAATAGGTTTAGTGACAATCAGCACACTAACCTTGCATGTTGATTTTACTCCATATCCTCTCCAGAGTGCACTAACATGTACTGCTATAACGGAATACTTATTGTCATATTTTCGATACTTTTCTTCCCAGTGTAGATCTTACCATTGGAGTCTCTCTGTTTAATTCTCGAAAGATAGGGGTTTCATTTTAGAGCTAGCCTATGAATTGGCTAACCAACATTTGTCCGCTGGATACAAAAGCCTCACTCACACACCAACGAGTGTAGTGAGGGTGAGCGAACGTAATATACTACTCGCACGACTACTATTCAGTAGTGGGGACCAAGGCATATATTTTGACATCGAAGTGCCCGCAGGAAAAATACAGGAAGAAATATCGGGATGCAGCATCGCCCAAAATGGTCTTCGCTATGTCTGCCGTCAGTGACAACCGAGTCAGTCTGGGCCGAGTACTGTATTCATGAGTATATATGAGTGTTTTACTTTGTGATTTTGTTTATACGCCTAACCTATGTGTTGCTTTCTCAAATAATAATAATAATAATAATAATAATAATAATAACCCTTGTGTCGTTCGCGTTCTTGGATCACAACACTAGTCTTATTCTTTCGGGTTCACACGGGTTACGTGGTGTGTGCGTGGAACCGCAAGTAGCACAACGCAAGCCACTTGTGGTACAGGTGCTTCTTACCTCGACCATTCAGCTGTCCGCCAGGCAAGCCACTTAATTCGTACTCAAGGGTGTTTAATATTGCAATTGGCATTTGTTGACGTCATGCAGGAAACTGGTTTGCCTTTACTTCCACATTAGTTAATTCTTTTTTCGAGTGATGTACACTGATGCATTCAGTTTATTGTTTTATTTGGGCAATCGAAACTATTGTGTGCGGTTCTTCCAGAATGTACGGCTTACCCATTCTTTTCCAGGTATGTGAAATGATTTTCGCTCACGATCACATCTTTGCATCTTTCCATGTGTTCAATTTTTCGACCTGCACTCGCTGGGTGTAACTGAAATACTTAGTCATTAGGGACTATACATAACTCCCAAATGTTCGTATATTCCTCATTCCCGTATATTTGCCAAACAACTTTTTTTTTAAATAAACAGAAGCACTATACCTCTCGTTGGAACTCTCCATTAATGCATATCCAGGCGTTGTTATTTGTATTTCACTTCCGTTTAAGTAGTCAACGTTTGCACACTGGTACACATTCACACCGGCAGTACTACACTTCTGCGATAGTAATGTTCCATGGTGTATGGTTTTTATGTGACGGAAAACTGAATTTCCTATGTCAATTGGAATCCTGAAGTAACTAGTAGACAATTATTACTTCAGTGCTGGACTGGCGCTTACTGTGATTTAACTGAATGCTTATTGCCTGTAAAGGTGTGGTCGCAAAAAGAAAGAGTTCTTCGCATTAAGTGTACATATAGAAGAGCTGACACAGTTCTCATCAGCGAAGGGGGAACAATTTGTTAAAACGCCAAATGGACAGAACTGTATTCTCCGCAAACTAAACTAATAATAATAATAGTAATAGTAATAATAAGGGTTGCCCAAGAGATTTATTGAAGTACGCGGCTGAAAGGCGAGACTCATGTAGTTGCTATGCTACGGCTACGTTAACTAAATGATGCTGACTGCTTCTGTTCATTTTAGTTCAACCGTGTAAGCGAACAATCATGGTTACGAGATTTTTAATCGGACAAAGATGTTACTTGGTCAGTTTATGGCTCTTTTTTATTAATTAATTAATTAATTAATTAATTAATTAATTAATTAATTAATTAATTAATTAATTAATTAATTAATTAATTAATTAATTAATTAATTAATTAATTAATTAATTCACCTTCACTTACCCGACAGACAGTGACGTCTTGTCCCCTCAACACTGCGAGAGGGAAGGTCACATGCACGCACACACGCGTGCATCGACTGAGCCAACTCACGCGCGTTAACTTACAGGCGCGTAATGCACGCACATGAAGGCGACCAAACTCGCAAGAGACACGACACAACTGACGCCTCGTCTCGGACGGTGAACGAGTCAACAACTCGCAAAGCCAACGCCCAGGAGGACGTGAGCTACACCACAACTTTACCGCTCCACATCGCATCCACGTGATCCTATCCCTACAACACTGCCAACACACCGCATACACCTGGATACTTCTATCCACACTATTATCAACTGGGACATTATTTTGTACTGTACGTGAGTCTCCTGTCTTGTCTATGTTTTAATCATCTTCCGGTTTATGCCTATTTATGTCATGCACTTTACTACTTAACTGTGACCCTTCTTTTGTTATATGTAGTCAGTGTTAGGCAGTAGTCATTTATCTATAGCCCACACCATTGTCTTTGACGTGTTAACTTACTGAAGCTGCTATACCGACCGAAAATAACACCAAAAGTGCAATGATTCTGCAGATGCCTCCTAACTGTGTAATATTCTTGGATCAGTTTTGCCGCCTACATCATATAACTAGCAGTTGAGCTTTACTCATAAGCATAACCAAAACCATAGAACTCATCCATTATTGATAAGCCTAGCCTAATCACACATTCACGAAACGGACGGTGTGGATCAAAGGAATCGCGTTCCGGGCGCCAATGCTTCATAAACAAGTAGTTATCTTTACAAGTACTGATCAGTAAAAGTACTGAAGGTTTATACTACACAGTGACCTAGTTACAGGTTAAGTCACTGTTGCTTAATTGCTTCAGTGAACCTGTTATCATCCATTAGTGTTCGTACTTTTTATGTGCTCTGTACAATCCACAACAAGTAAACATATGACATATACATGAAAAACCGAGTAATGTGCGCGAGATAGTGGACAAACGAGATCGGCACAACTGTCCCTAAAGTCATTTTAGTTATATCCAGCTTAAGCAATCATTGTAGAATTAGACACTGCTTTTGAGTATGTCAGTCATATTTCTGAAGTTATTGATGGAGATATTTCTCTTGCAACAAACAAGAAACGTTGGTTTCACCAGTACGTTCACATGTTGTGCGATTTTAGCTGTTTCTTACTATGTATATTCATTTGTTCATTACTGAACCTAATTTCATTACAGTCTCAATAAAACTGCGGGCGCCAGAATATGTCTAGTTGATATTACGAACCATACATTTGAAACAGAAATCGAACTTTCTGTTCAATAGTGTGGTGACAATTTTCCAATGGATATTTCAAAATACAACCTGCAGAGGGTTGTGGTTAAGGTGCGAATGCGTATAAGGATCAGCTCGCGGACCTTAAACATATGTGAAATCAGGTCTTTTCTGCTGGTGGTAAGTTACGAGAAGCAGGTGCCGAGTACAACTTCTACTGGATAGGTTAACCGGCAGACGGTGTTCTGGAGCCTGGCGTTTGTTTCGCAGATGCTGGTCGCATCAATGCTTTGACGATAGAGGAACCGCACGGCATCAGCCCTCCAATGCTTTCTATGTGCATGCGACGCGGTCGAGGTAAGTGTGTCAGATTAATAAGTGTTTATGATTCAACTATGTGGCACACTGATGGTACAAAGGACCACTTCTACGATCGGCTGTCCGCCACAATCCGGTGGGCCTCAATGAGTGAAAGACTGTTTGTTTTGAGTGACTTGAACGCTCGAGTTGGTTGTGATTCGGTAGCCTGGTCGGGAGTCCTTGGACTCTACGGTGTTGGTTCAGTCAACGAGAACGGTGATCGTCTGCTCCACCTGTGTGCTACTTACGAGCTGGTTATCACGAACACCCGTTTCCAGCTGGATGCGAGCGATATCACGACGTGAACTTATCCACGAAGCGGTAATAACAATTTGCTTGAATGCAGCGCCGATCATAGACTGGTCAGCACCAAATTGTTTATTCATGTGCGCCAACCTGTTTACTGTGGATCTTTCGAACATTGACAGAAGATAGATGTCAAACGACTGCAGAACTGTAAGATGAGGGATACTTTTCAGTGTACCGTTTCCATTCGTCTGCATGACGCTGCTGTATTCACTATACCCGAGGGTATGTGGTAACAGCTGAGGGGACAGATCAGGGCAGTGGCCACTGAGACGATCTTTATCGAACTCCAGAAACTTCCGGAAAGGCTTGATGACAACAGCGCGACTACCTCTAACTTGGTGTGAGAGAAGAATGCGGCGTTTGTCGCCTCCATGATAGACCCGGACAATGAAGACAAAAGAGCCACATGTTGAAGTATCCGACGTTAACGGGCCGAGCGTGTTCGTGGAATCGAGGACGACTGGTGGATGAAGCAAGGTGGACAGATGCAGGGCTACGCCGACCACGGCATCCAAGTTTGGATTGAATATCTACACAGGTAAGACGTTTTCCTTCTTTCAGCCTTCTCCGGGCGGACAGGCTGTTCCTGCATCTGCGTGTGAACTTCTCAACGATAGAGACATTGTCGATAATTGCGCAGATTTCTGCTAATCGGGGAGCAATGTGTCGACTTACGAGCTGGTGAGGCGGAGGCTATTGTTACTTTCGGGCGTCTTGAACGATACGTCTGGAAGAACCACAACCTGAAGATGATTCTACGTCCACCGCTCAATTGGGATATCTATATTGCTGTTCGCAGTGAAACGTGGACCCTGTGTCATCGGGACGTGCTCTACCTGAAGCCGCTTTCATCGTCAATGTTTAAGACGCATCTTGAGTATTCGGTGGTCAGACATGGTTCCGAACACTGAGGTAATGCGGCCAGCCGACATGAACGGAATGGAAGCCATGCTGATGCTTAAGCAGCCTAGTTGGCTGGGTCACGTCCGTCGGATCGGCCATGACTGTATTCCGAAGCAGCTGCTGTATGGACAACTGGGATCAGGTAACCGAAATCCTGGTGGTCAGAGGCTGAGATACCAAGATGCTGTGCAGGTAAGTCTTTCACGTTGAAAAATTGGTATGAGATGCTGGGAAGATTTATCGTTGAACCGGACTGCCTAGAGGAATACGATTCGTGCAGGCGTCCGCGAGTTCAACAAGCAGTTATTGCGCGGCTGAGAACGAAAGCGTGCGGCACGTAAGGGTACCATCGGTGCCATAGGTCGTGGTGACATGATTATATGGCGTTGCAGTGTGTGAGGCCGCGAATGCGCTGGCCGTTTGGGATTAGTAGATCACCAGGTGAAGAGATAACGAGTACGCTAGGCTCAGTTAAGTCACATCAGTATATCTATTCTATTTTTGTTAATGATTGCATCGGTTAAGACCACGGTGGTTTGGTAACCAATCCGATTCTCTTTTCAGAAACATGGGTGTCTGCAGTCTTCACCCATTCCTTTCTTCAGTTTTGTCGGTGTACTGTATGATGAATGGTTTGCCTGTTCTTTTCGTAGTCCAATCCAAATTTTGTTTTTCACTCTTTTCCTTTTGAGAATGCAGTAACATACATTCGTATACTGAAATGCTTCTTTCTTCTCAGTTTAGATCTTATTATTGCAGTCTCGCTGTTTAGTTTCCGAGAAATAAGTTTCTTTTTCCTGCTAGCCATTCAATTGGTCAACCAACATTGGCTGGTTAGACACAAAGGCCTCAATCACACACCTACTGGTCTTATTATTTCGGGTTTACACCGGATATGTGGTGTGTGAGTGGAACCGCAATTGGTGCAGCGCAAGCCACTTGGGGGTGATGGCTTGAAGCGCAGGTGCCCTTTGGTTTCAGTCACTATGACAAGTTAATCCTAATCAGATGCCGCCAACCATGTATATCTCTCTGACTCTGTTCTTGTTGAGTTATGTTGCATCATCTCATTCTCAATTCAGCTGAGTTTTTCCGGACAGCAGCCGTGCACACCTTGGTCTGAACGAGTTTATCATACTGGAACCAGGTTGTACTCCTGGGACTTACTGGTGTACGCTTATCGATAACGATTACAGCTTTTTATAGGCCATTTGTAAATTCTGTGCGGTAAATAGTCGGCCTTCCCCTTAGATATAACATCTGGTTAACGCATATCTATGAGCACTGACTAAATGCGTTGCGCACCAAAACGTCTTTCATTTGGTGTTCCACTACATACGCACTAAAACTTTACCCTCTTGAGATAGTATTCCACAGGATGTCTTATTGTCTTCCGTTCATAGGTCCATAGCTTGTTTCAAGAGTAACAAACATCTATGCTTGTGCATTCCTATTTCTGTGTTGGTCAGTGAAAAGCTGTTTTGAACGGTTTATAGTTGTAAAGAAAACGTAAGTGAAACTAAGCTAAAAGCAAGTTCAATGTGATTGATGGCTGTTATCGTTTCAACAGTGAACATTGAAATGATATTCAATCGGACATGCACAGTTGATGCCCTGTGAGACTGAGGTAGTATGGCGATTAGAAAAAATGCAATGTCGATTGCCTCTCACGTTTGTGTCGATCGAGTAATATAGTAAAACTCTCATTTGATCCACCCCTGACCACTGACTTGATAGAATCCACTGAGTATACGAATCTGCCAATTACTGCTAAAAAGTGCTGTTCTCTTGACTGATCGATATTATCGTCATATGGAAATAAAAATAAAGGAAAGCACATAAAACATAAATCCACGAGAGACGGTGAAAATGTGGTCCGTGGTTTTGCTTGCACAAAAATCATTCTCCTTAGGTATGATCAAAGTACACGTTGTAAAGTAGTCTAGGAGACTGCACTGTACTCCGAAATTACGGCCACTCTGAATCCCTCCAGTGTTTGTAAAAGTTCCTTGGAGATCCTCTGTTTGAGATAGCCCAACGTCACAGAGCATAATTAGCGAAACAGTCATCTGTTGGCGTAAGCGGTCCACAAATTCTTTACAGATCATACACACTACCCGTTGTAACAAGCCTTTCATCAACCTCCAAACTGATTTTGCACTTGACCGGTAGAGTACCCACATTCCTTGTCTTTAACACGTTAGTGGTCTCTTCCACATTTCCACCATAGGTGGCATAGATAAAAACCAGTTAACTACGATGTTCCGTTGTCAGAGTACCGGCACGTCATTCACTTACTTTGGTTCCAAGATTGCCATCTTGTTCCGGCAGGACAAAGGCTTGCGCGGTTGCTGTCAGGCAAAATGAACTAAACTGAGAAGAGTATGGTCCAACATTACTCAACATTGGATAGAGTCAAACAGAGAGACACATACATACACAATGTTCGAATTAATCAGACCAGGTCCCATAATTCCGAACTGTCTTTGATTAAATGAAAGCATTGATTTTAAACCGCCATCAGAAGCATCCATACTTACAGTTAGCAGAATCCTAGTGAAGGTGTGTGCTACACCCTTTACCCCGCCCTGCCCAGATTGGTCAGTACTCACATGTATTTTAGTTCGTAACCCTCTTACCAAAACCCGTATGATGAGAATGATTTGTCTACCAAATTAAACGACATTCGCATCCCGGATATGTCGTTCTTCAGGTTAGGTTTTGATCAGTTCATCAGACTACGAGGCAACTGTCTGACAGAGTGCGTGAACATTATCCTGCATGGTTGAATAGTGGTCTGGTTAAAACTGTTTCAGGTGCGATTGTTGCTCATTGGACTGACTCTAATCATTCTGTCAGTAAGAAGGACGCCTTTCAGATTGTCTATCGAGTACCGAGGAATAGATAAAAAATGGTGAGATTCCGAATGTTGACCGTTGCCGAGGCCATTAGTATCCGATTCAGCAACCCTGACCTCTGTGCTCAGAAGAAGTTCGTGCGGATACTTAATCTCCCCTGGCCCACAGTCAATGAAGCACACTATTTGGAACAGTGATTACGTAACTGCTAACAAACCCACTGTCCATAACTTCTATTGACCACTTTTCTGACTCATCCCAGCTACTGTTTTCATATTTATTGTGTTGTAGTTAGCCCGATGATCAAACCCAGAAAACTACTTTATCTTTTCATGACTTCACTGGGTATTTTCGAACCAATCTCTTAGTGTTTGAATAGAATAGTCAGAAGATACAAATTACCATATGGATTCATTTCGGACACTCTCGTCAGTTGTAAACGTGTGACTAGTATGAAAACAAAACAAAACAAGACTTAAATGAAACTGTCAAAAGTGCAAATCAGGCCGGATCGTGATTGACACTCACGGTCAAACCCACGGTAAATAAAGGTTGGCAATGTGGTTTTTGTGCGCATAGAAGCGGCTGTTGATGACTGATCAACAATGCTCCAGTATACTTGAGAAGCTGTGAGTTGTGAACGTTCATTAAGATTTTAAACGAAGATGCGATATTGACACTGTGACCTGTAGTCAATAAGTGCCTTGCGATGGATGAAGCGACATTTCGTCTTCACTGAGTGTCACTCATTAGCGGGTTAGATAATGCAGTGAAGATGAGCGATCGTATTATACTACTCATACCGCGCCAATTCAGTAGCAGGTGCAGAGCATATATTTTAACATCGTACAAGCCACAGGAAGAATGCAGGAAGAATAATCAAAGTGCAGCATCGCTCATAATGGTCCCTGCTACTTAAAGGAACTGAGCATTAGCGTCTGTGGCAGCCGAGGCGGCCTGTGGCCGAATTCGGCGTGCAAACGAGTGGTTTTGTAACTGGTCTGGTTTAAATGCCTAACCCATGTATTGCTTTGTCGAATAAACAACCCTTGTGCCATCCGCGTTCTTGGATCACAACAATAGTACAACTCTCAACCAATTTGGGATGTGCTCCTTGGCCCTAGTTTCAAGCATCCCTTCTGTTTCCGAAACTGCAGGAAAATTGATGGATACAATGGCTAGTAGAAAACGTATTGGTTTGCTTCCGGACCGGGGTATAGGTGACCTAGTGGTTTGTGAGAGCAGGACAAGGTTTGCTTCCTTTTACACCCGTTTTAACGCGGCATTGGCCATCTTTCCAACGGTGTTCATAAGACTATCACCTTTGAAAGGGAGGTAGATATGATAATCTTTTTTAGGGACTTCCAAAGTTTTTTCGCGAGAGTAACTTTGCTCCATTTCCGGATGAAACTTTCGGGAAAATTGTTAGCAAGAAGCGTTTCATACGACACTGTTTGTTCGGCTTGTAATTTATCCTGGGAACGTATTCTTGATGCTGTGTAAAACAGTGCACATAATAATGATATTTTGGGACAAAACTCATGATATTCATGTATTGTCCGGTCCATGTTGGTTTACAGTACACAGAACGTTCGATAGAACCATCTGAACGGCGCCTAACCAGGATATCCACGAAAGGTAAACTGTTCTCACCCTCGTACACAACTGACTATTCTATTCAAATAGTTAAAAGGGACTCATTTTTGCAAAATTTCAAATCTTCTAATGATTTGTAAGTCTGATCCGTTTATGAATGCAGCGTTTATGTGCATCGGGATGACACAATCCATTAGGGAAACGTCCATCTGAGCTCACCGATGCACGCTGGTTCTCAGCCCAATCGCTGCACTTCACACGCTGGACGTCTACAGAGACGTTTATCGACAGTCAGGTTTTATTGGTCGTGGACCGTGGTGGCCAAACCACTGGGCTGATGAGGCCGAGAGAGTTTGCTGGAAATGCGCGCACACCTCGACCTCACGCACAAGCAGCTGGTCTGGCTGTGGTTACAACGCTGTGCTGTGCACGTTCGTTCATCCGACTCGGTTAGGGGGCGTGCGTGTTGTGTAAGCTCACTGGTCTGGATTCCGGATTTTGCAGTCGGGTCCGTATGTCGAGGACGGTTTGTGAGAACCACAAAATTCAGAACGAAAATCATTGACTAAGTTGACCCTGACGGGTATCAACGTACGTCAATGAAGTTGCAAGTGACTGCACGACGAATATGATTCTGTCCAGAGCACAAGCGGTCGCATTAAATTACGCAATCCAGTATGTTTAATAGATGTTCGAATCACAGATGATGCTCTATGATGATTCTTCAAAACACTAGTGAATTCTGGAGTTTCCGGGATGTGCGATAACATTAAAGGACGACTTCAGCTGTTTGGTCCAATGGTCCACAGAAAATAACTTGATGTTCAATGTGAACATTTGTAAATTCAGACGCATTCGCCATCAAAATTGTGTCGACTACTTCCTAAGCGCCACAAGTGTATTAGTGTCAGTATGTGAACAATATTTGAAGCTTCCGTTTAAATCCGTCTACAAGTTGTGCAACCATGGCTAAAACAGTGCAAGTAGCCCTGAACCCTTTAAAAAGAATTTCTGAAATATTCCACCCTGAAGCGTTCGTCAGAGTTTAAACCTAGCACACATTAATGTGACCAAACGGAGTATACGATAATATGGTATTCCACTAACGAAGTGTGCTAACATGTGTAAGATCGTCCGGAATAACCGATACCTGTATTTTCTGAGTATCTTATGTACAGTCGACTTCGATGTGTTACATTTTTGAGATATCCAACAAACGATTTATGGGGTTCTCTTTTTATGAGCTACAGAACACCACTAACAAAACAGTCAATCGTTGAAGTGTTCGGGCGACCACTTTCTGAAGGTGGTGAGCACAGTGCGTTGTAGTATACTGATCATCAGTCCTCAAACAGATGTTCACCTAATCGATCCTGTATCCACAAATTTTTTCAGCAAAACTTGCTAGTGGTCTTTTTTACACATTCACTCCAAGCCACACAAATAAAAAAACTATTTCAA
>LUCH01001453.1:73150-99540 GCA_013368495.1 Paragonimus heterotremus
CGCTCCGATAGACTGCGTATAGCCGTGAGTCCTGACAGATTCTACATTGCGTCTTATATATTGCAAATGGAAACGGCTCAGATGGTGCACGTTTCGCTGATACGATGTCCACGTTTCACCACCGTACAGCAGTATAGACAGCAAAGAGCTTAGTGCTCTGCTTCAAGCTAAAGCTTTTCCCATCACGTCTTTCAAGACGTCCGAAAGCAGTACTAGTCTTGGCCACACGAGCTCTTAACTCGCTGTCCACGGACAGATCAGTGGACAGATTGCTGCCCAAGTAGCAGAAATCTGTGCAGCTGCTAACAACATCTTCATTAACACGGATTTGGAGTGAAGGTGCACAAACAGCATCTCCTCCCGAAGAAGGCTGGAAGAAAGAAAATGTCTCACCTGTGTTGGTATCCAGTCCAAACTTGGATGCCGCGGTCGCAAAAGTCGTGACCAATCGCTGTAGTTCGTCCTCGCTATGTGCGAACAGCGCGCTGTCATCTGCGAACAGAAGCATGCACACCAGTGAGGTATGTAACCTGGTTTGGGCACCGAAGCGTCGAATATTCAGCAGGCGCCAATCCGTCCGGTACTCTACCTCATCGCCGACCTCCCCAGAATCCTGAAATGCAACTGTTAGCATGGCAGTCAAATATAAGCTAAATAGGGATGGAGCCCAACATAAACACTGACAGACACACATACACACAGTATGAATTAGATGCCCCAGGGCTCATAGTTTCGAACTGCCTTCGGTTGAGTAAAAGCATAGATTCTATACCACAATCAGGATCGCTTGCAATCTGTACAGTCCAAGAGATGTCAGTTTGTGCATAAACACAATTCTTACAAGAAGTTTCTTACGTCCTTAACTCGACCCGGTTCGATAATCACACACGAATATAGTTACACGTTATTCCAGGTCGTGATCACCTAAAAACTGTTTGATGTTAACATTTTTTGTCAATCCAAACGAATTGGCATTCACATTCGGGAATCAGCACAGTTCGACGAACATTTTCAAACGAGCTTTTCATACCCATCTCAGGAACGTAGCAAGTCGCCTCCCCCATGGTACCAAAGCACGGTTAAAAATGTGTAAATGTGTACACTGACGTGGAGTGGATCCAGCTGAGTAACAAGCACACAAAACTGAGAAATGAGAGGCGCTGCTCAGTGTTTTGGCAACAAGGTCATAAAAGATCAAGTCGCAGTCTACAAATGGTGTAATAAACCTAGGAAGATATAGTTTCTATGAGAAAAAGAGTGGTTTTCAGTCAGTCTTTCATCATTTTGTAAATCTGTTTCGTTTGGTGAACAACTTATTGTGACAATGTAATCCTTCATGAAGACGTCGTATATTCACAGTGTCAGTTCGCACCAGTTGATGCCTAATGGTTCCCAACCCTACGTTGCCTATCGAATACTGAGAGACTTTCTGAAAAGTTTGTCAACAGCCAACTGCCGTCGATCGTGGTCTGTAGTGGTCGAACCACTGGGACGATGGGGTCGAGTGATTTGACCTGAAATGTGCGTACAGCCCCGTGCCAACTTTCTGGCTGTGGTTCATTGGTTCACTGACCCAACTCTATTGGGCAGCCCGTTTTGGGCTGAATCATTTGGGTAAGTCTTTTAGCCGGGAGCCGTTTCAGATGGTTTGGGTTCCAGATTTTCAATCTGAGCATTTAATTTTGTTACGGTCGATAATTTGCCATTTGTGTGAATTATGGGCTTGAGTATGCACTCTCCTCTGACACAACGGTACTTGCTCTTTTGCTATCAGCAGTCATGGTCGTGGTTTGTGAAATCCTTGTATCACTCGTGTATGATGGGTCTTTTTTATTTGACTAGTATGAAATCTATAGCTTTAGATTTCACTGTCGTCTCGTGTATCAGGTCTCCCACGAAACACTCAACTGATGAGCTATCATGAAAATATTTTCTCCACTCTATTTTGAGTGGGTGCCCTTTCAGAGTCGTACCAAAGACAACATTGGCTGATTGAAACAGAGGAAGCACATATTTCGCCAAACGGTAATAGGAAACCGGTCACCCTCATCGGTCATGAGAGCAAAATTGCTGACACTGAAGTATGCAGCTCACATAATTACCGACTGAAAGAGCCAACCAAAACGACCTCAAGATTGTACCCATTACTGGGGTGCTTAGTTATGTATAAGATAGATTTATGACGTCAACGTATTCTGTGTACACAATTCTAAGTGGAATTTGGGTAATATCTTGGTAAGCCTTCTTCCATCCACGTCATCAAACAGACAAAGCTTGCTAGTGCGATTTAGTAGGCGAACAAAATTAGCGACAGCTACAAGCAAATGTCTGCTTAATATGTCACTCATTCTAACGAGACATGACAACAGTGAGACTAGCTTTGGCGATTCCCGGGATTAGAAATGGAATGATTTTCACGGTCGCAGTTGTTACGTGAGATAGTAGAGAGTCAATAGCATTGGATGTGAACGGGACAGCCACAACTCTGAACAATCGAGTCAGTACTAGGTCTGTCGTTTGGGTGAGAGTATCTATTAGATCGTTGAAGAGGAAGAGATGAAGTGGGCGTGATGCATGCCAACTGGTTGCTGTTTCCATAGTCGAATTTACTTTAGTTACATCACTTTACCGAGACCCCAACTGCTTCCATGATCAAAAGCACCTCAGTAACCATTTCACACACATAAATTGTTCTAACCATCGTCAAACAATATTAACTCGGTACTGCTAAAAATGTTAGTCAGCCAGCATTGGACAGTCTTGTTTGAACGTGTGGCGGTGTCACAGTCGTCCTCTTTTGCGTGAAATGACTCACTTCGTTAGGTTCTGGAAGAATGAGGCTGTATCATTTGGTTGTACATGTGTTTTCATGTGTAAACTGCATAAAATTGACCGGTCTCTCGTTGGCGATTGATGACACGAGTGCAAATTCAACACCTCCTGGTCCATACTTCTTTCCTCTGTTTTATTTACGTTGTTTTCTAGCTACTTGTTTATTCGTGCGAACTGTTTTATGTGTTTGACCGGATAGTGAATTGACCAATCACCGTTGAACCAGGTCAGATTAGTTAGGTTTATCGACACGTTCGTTGATAGTCAGCCTCAGGACACTCATTCAGTTCTCGCGAGATTTGATAGAAATGTTTATCACTCCGTGTTGCTTTATCGCTAAGATTCAGGGGACTGTTAGCGCAAACCTGAACTCATGATTGACAAGTCCTACAATCCAACCGAAAGCATAATGGAGCAGGGGAATAGGAAAATGTTGAATAAACATTGAATTTGATGCGTGTATCTTTCCCCCTCCTTTCGATGTTTAAAAAGGTTTAACAGTCCACCGTTACATTCGTGATTGAGTTATTATCTCCTCAAGTCTACGCTCAGGTTGTGGTCAATCTAAGGGAAATATACACTGCATTATGGATTCCCGTCAATCTAATTCAACCGAACATCTGATCAGCCTTCGATTGACATCAAGTGTAGCCCTGAAATGAATAAGTGTGCACACACGAGAGAGAGCGACAAATCCGTTTACACGTTCAACTTTTGTGGTACGCCGTTTGACCCGAAAAGAACAATATACTTTCTAAGGTTGCTTTGTTGTATAATCTTATATCGTTCCATGCTTGGTGAAATTCATCTCCCTTAACTTCCTTCTTACGAAATCTCGATACTTATCTGTTTTGCCTATTGTGGTTATAATCCCCTTGCATTTGCGTTCAATGCGTTTGAATCTTCTGAGTCAAGGTGCTTAATTCTCCTCTCGTGTTACGTTTCTAGAGCTTCCACCTGTATGTACTGTCTTTGTCGTAACTAGACCTCAGCGACATGATTCAACCATTGAAAAGCATAAAAGGGTGACAACTGCACTTTTCAGTGGTGAGCTCCCTTTAAGATATGTAAAAAAATTCTCCTCTACTGCCAGATGGGCACTACAGTCATCTCTACTCATTCTACTCTTTCTCAGGAGTATCCTGTTAATACTGTTAAAATGAATCACTCCTAGTGGTTAACACTTTTGTCCAGTTCACAGCTTTTCACCAATGAAAAAGCTTCGGAGACAGAACCTTCATTCAGAAAACACTTAATCCTAAATTCACCAGCAGTTTGCAAATAAATGATGTTACATTTGTGGTGGTCAATTTTGTCAACGGCAACTTAATCTCAGTCAAGACATTGCTTGCAAACTGTTTATTTTTCCCAGATATTTTGCAGGTTGGCACAACTACCGTTGTTATTCTTTGGACGATGAGTGTGAGTAAGTTCCGAGTTGTTATGAGCCTGTCGAAATAACCGGTGGTATTAGTGATGCAGAAATTAAACAAGGGCGCAGTTGTGTTAATCGGCAAAACGCAAACGGCATTTTCTCACAGAGTCAGCAACCTGAGTGAATTACATCAAACTGATTTATCACTAGTCAGGATTAAGTAAGGAAACTTATGCACTCCCAAGTGACCCCGTCCCAACATATTTCCTGTCGTCTCAAAACGTTGCGTCACCGAATTGGCAGAAACGCTTACAGTACTTCACAATCGATCCTTGTTAACTGACCTTTTACGGAAGGCCTTGAAACAATTCACAATCACACCTACCTTCAGAAGGTGATACAGAGATGACCCAATAAACTATGGATGAATGACTTAGTCTTCAGTGGTCTCTAATGTAATGGCGAATTTATCAGATGATGCCCCCAGACTAAGATCAGAAACCACGAACTTATCCCCAAAGGGAAGCCTGGCTTCCGTGAAAGATACTCATGCGACACGAATCCGTTTATTACTCGTGATTTTTATACGAAGGCTTCCCATACAGGACTGGCAATTAATATAGGTTGTCTTGATTCTTCCAAAGCCTTTGACGAGATCGATAATCTCATCTTGCCACTGGAACTCCACAACTATGACCTTGATTAGTGCCTACTCACATGACCTAATGGATTCCCTAACTGAATGTAGATTGAAGGTCGAGGTGTGAAGACAATTGTCAAAGTGGTTACCTGCCAAAAGGGACGTTTTACACCGATGGATATTAGCTCTCCTGTTATTACTTGCTTTTATTATCGAATTACCCAGTATAGTCAAATCATAGATGCAGCTCTAAGCCAAACATCCAAAACGCTGGGGAAATCTGAAGTTTCCGAAGTGTGTGATAACATTATAAGACGATTTCAGCTGTTTATCCCAGTGAACCATGGAAAATAACTTGTCGTACATTGTCAGCATTCGTAAGTTCAGACACATTTGCCATGAAATTTGTGCTGTCTCCTGCATTGGGACGACAAAGCTACTGGGATTAGTATGTGAACGATATTTGTCTCCTCAGTTTGAATGTGTCTACTAGTTGCACAGCTATGGCTAATGGGATGCAATTAACTGTGAAATTTTTTAAGAAGAATTTGTGAAACATTTCACCGTGTAGTGTTCCCCATTAAGTTTGCCTCTATACTTCTAGTCCACCTTGAAACGTACATACAGTCCTTATCTTGCAATATTTTGGTACTTATTAGAAATCTTCAAATTCGGACCACTAGAATTATAGGGTTTAGCAAAATCTTTCGCCATGAATGACTAGTACAATTAGGTCATGTGACAACGAGTTGGAGACACATCAGATGACACCTAATTCTCACATACAAAATACTGTACACCTCATTTCATCCACCTGCACTTCATCATCCATTAAATTAGGATGAAAGTCCAAGAAATCACTTACTGAAACTGGGTTAGGGCATAAAGATTTATTTTGTAGACAGAATTGCTTCACGTTAGAACACGCCGCCTAACGTTGTGGTCTCTGCTGAATCGGTTGGGAGTTTCAAAACTCTGTTAGCACATGCTTGAGAGACAACATGTACTACACGTTTCTTAACTACCATCCTGGCCCAGTTCCACAAGTTATACCTGAAAGACTGGTATTTCAATGCGTTTTATTGGTTGTTGCTGATGAGAAGTACCAATCATTTCCGTGGAATATTTCCAGTTTTCCTGCAAAATCGCTAGTTGGTCCTTCCGTACAGAAACCATGGTCAATCAAAGAACGTCTTTATTTGTTCCCTGTGAATGTTCATTTCAAATGAGATTACTTTAACACTGTTTTCCACAGCACAGTGTGAATCAAATAATTTCCGTTTGACTACTTGAATGATTTTGGACAGCCAGAATTCGTTAGGGAACATAAACACTGAACTCAAGAAAGTCATATGAGGTCATATGAAGTTTAATTCTCCATTTCTTCCAATGTGTAAGAAAACTGTTTCACTCAGTGTGAGAGGTTTAAGTGAATCAATTTTCCTTGTGATGACTCATTCGCATGTTTGCCGGTCTGTGTGAATTAGAATGTTAGTAGCGTTTGTCTTTTTACCGCAGTTGTCGCCAACACCCCCCATCAGGAGATAGCTGTTGATGTCATACAACGTGGTCATTTGCATATATACCCGTTTGATTCCCTCAGGGCCTTCAGTCGGTTGTAAAGCATGTAAGCAATACGAATCCCGTCTGAGGTGGTCTGGATATCTGTACAAACGTCTGACTGTTACGGCTATCTCACTTCGATATTTACACTTTCCAGCATACACAGAACAATGTATCGGTTCATGTGACCCAATCGATCACAGATGAATTCGATAACCAAACAGAAGCAATTAATTACGTCAGAAAGATAAAAAATATACTGGTCAAGCCAGTGGATATCGGGCAGACTACGAACAGAAAGTGACTGTTCTTACTCCAAAAGAACTACACAACTGAAGTAACGCTTAATTCACTAAAGTCAGTTAGAACTGACATCCTGCAACTAATTAGATTCCCAATGTTTCAAAAACCAGGATTCCAAATTCCATCTATTTTCCCTCCATTAATTCTAAAGCACCCAAATAACTTGTAATATCTCTGAAGTCTGTCCGATATTGAATTAATCAGTTTTGACCAAAGAATGATTTTGCACTTACTAGCCCACTTGAAAAAAAGTGCTCTTATATGACCTACAACTGCTGTTTTTAAGTGTTATACTGAACGAATGCTCTCTGGTCTTGAGCTCATGCATGAGAATGCATGCGTCAAAATTCAAAACATCCGAAAGTGTTTCTGAACGACTACTGCTACTTTGCATTGAAAATATCAGTTTGGTTTAGTAAAATTCGGCTTACTTATCACTGGATGAGGTAGCCGTAGGCAGCCTAATTGGCTATATCCATACTTACAATTTCGTAGCAAAGATTGATTACTAGATGTTGGACCAGTTATCCACAGTTCATCTTTAATAAATATATGCCGGTTATACTCTTTTCATCGCACACTATCGGTCGCAAACACAGGGTTTAACGGAACAACTAAATTATTAGTCATGAACCACGCATTTCAGTAACTGCGTTTGCGGATCGAGTTAGAAGTAACTGCACTGAACTAAAATAGTTAACCCAAACAACTTACTGCAAAATTTAAGCAACTACGTGATTTGGGAATTCTACGTGATACTGTATGTGAAGGCCGCCACGCTTTCTTTTTCTATAAAGAGGCCGTGGTCTGTGTCTACTACCTTAGTGTCATCTAATTGGTTCCATCATAAGAACATACAATGCACCTCTTCCAATGGCCTAGCGCACAACATTTGGGACTGTATTACCTTGGGTAAAACGACCGATTTTTAGATTCCGTCAAATTCGACGTTTTAATAGCCAGTCGCATGACAGATTCGCTAGTTATGAAGCTCTCACTTCGGGAGTATTAAAATGTCACATTTGCACTGCATTACTCAATAATCCCAGTGTTTATTCAGTGCACGACAAATCAACTGGGGACGAACTGTCATTGCAACTATCTTGAACAATCCACAGTGGCGTCTGCCATCGAAACTGTACCTACGAACATTTTAAAACAGCATATTTTTTCACTTATGAAACGATCAGTTTATGAAGAACCAGGTTTTCCATAAGAGTAAAGCCAGAGACAATATTCACATGTCCCAAAACGCCGTATAATCTGCGAACCCACGTCAAGGTCAAACGACATGTTGAGCAAATACAGCATCACGTCAAGGCATAGAAAAAAAGAGACTTCCGCCGTTCATTGACACTCATACACAAATGACGCAGAATCAATGCTATCTGGAAACTGTATTTCTCGTATCCTTCGCAATCTTACATAGCTGAAAAGTACAATACGGAAGCTATCCGAAAGTTCAAACCTGTGACGTGTGTACAAACACAACTATTTTGAAAGTTACCATCATTGATAGTAAACTTTGAAAGTTCGACTTTCTGTGATGTTTTAGTTGTTTTCTGAAGTTGATGTATGAATTGCATTGATGCACTGAACTACGTCATGACATAACTCGTGTGATATCTTTCTTTCGTTTGCCTTATTTGGAAACACGTGTTTTCTAAGTGGCCAGAGTTCAATTTTGCCAGTGAACATGTTTAAACATGTCAGATGTATGAGAAACGAAAAACAGGATGTGCGATAGATGCGGAATTTCTATTTATCTGGTAGACTCCAACTTCAACTCTACAGCATTCCATGCGCCAACCTAAAAATCGTCTGTCAGGCGTTCCAGAACATTGTCCACCATCCGCATTCCGTCGCAACTATATTGTCCGATAAAATCGAAGTGACTACTTTTTACCATAGGTAATTATTTTCTTCATTCTGAAGCAGAAGTGTGGATGGTATTCTATAGGGCAACTAATGGGCACTAGAATGGAATCGCTGATTTGAGAGTAAAATTCAATGCCTATTGCGTATTTCCCAGAACCTGCTAATTGGCTAACACCCACCTAGCCGAGTACCAAAAAAGGTTGGATAAACGGCTTTTATTAGAAACCAATGTAATTATTGCCAATAATAAAATGAGTTTACTTATTGATGAGACGAGTTAACAAGACTACAAATGAAAAATAACGGGCGGAGTTGATACACGTCACACTCGTACGATAAATCAGAATAACATTTTGACAAGTTGTTCAACTGATATGAATCATCTGAATGAACAACGATTGACTGTAATATTGAGGTTACTCAAAAAATTCTCAGAAAAAAGACATTGATTAGAAATTGAAAAGGTCTGGTTGGAATCTAATGAAACCATAGGCCTCATCCTTTTAAACTGAGAGCTGAAATATACTGGTGTCAGAAATGAACTCTTCATCTTTGTTTTCTATCAAGGTGATCGGCACATTTCTTGATGTATTTCTGGGTTTCCATAAGGCGACAAAATGTTTGCAACAGTCAGAAGACCCATAAGATTAACAACACCACTTTCAAAGTATGCATGGGTTTCCAAATGAAGCGACCTCTCAAACACGAAGTGAATTAGCCACATGAGAAATCGAATTAGTTTTCAACCTCGTCACTGATTGATTAATCACAAATTCATTATGAAGCAAAAATCTCCAATTCCCAAACAGTGGTTGTTACATTTTTCATTGTGAAACTGCTTATAAACTGCATGTTAACTCGAATGGTCAGGTATTCTTCGAACTAGGGGTTGTGTAAGATGGCAAGCAGATAAATGTTGAGAAGGTGTTCGAAACAGCTTCGTTGCATACTTTTGAAGATAATATACATGTTATTATGAAGTGTTATACCGGCAGAATTGAATTGTTTGAACTGAGATTTTGTGTACTCAAAATGTAAGGGTTTGTTGCAAGATCTGTTTACTTCTATCGTTATTTGTTACTTTGAAAGCTTGAGTGTTTAACTCACGTGTGAGTTGCTATATCGTCATTTGTTAGGTAGCTGATGATTTTCTTCGGACTGTTTGGAAAATACGTGGCACGCTGGACAGTTCTGTTTTTAATGGTGGCTGAGAGTCAGATCCAGTGGTAGTGAGTGCAATTCACTCTGAGCACTATACCTCAGTTATCTATCAATTCCGTGGAGACGCTTAGAAGCACACAGTTTTCGCTCATCACAATCTCATTGTCTGGTCTATATTAAGTGGACTCATCTTGCGAGCGGTCACAACATCGATCGGAAAGCTCCAATCTCGAGAAAGATAACTTTCGTAATAAAAAGCGTGTATTCCACGCCAAGGTGTAATGCACTGGCCATGTAAACTGAGTCGCTGTTGCACTGTAAGTTGATCAGTAGAACTCCTGAACATTGTTCAAAAGTTCAGAGGTCACTGATTGAATTAGTCATAAAAAAGAAAAGCAAAACTGCCTGTTAACTTCGTATCACTAAGTTTGCGGTTGCCATGATCAAAATCGAATACGATAACAATATCTAGCTGTATGATATCACTGACAACTACGATCTGAGCAATGTAAGTCCTTGCCCACAGCTATCTAATAATAACAGTCATCCCGGAGATTTGATTGTATACTGAACGAAACAAAACATGCTCCTCGTGTCTGTCGTATTGGGCACTGATCTATCGTCATACGGTTAAATAGGTTTTCAGCAACTTTGTCTCCATCTGACTAATTTACTGACGATCGTTTCTGTCATCCATACAGAAGAATTCTACAACCGTCCTCAGCACATTGGTCATAATATCATTTATTCTAAGTTATTTGACCCGGGTATTTTGTGTACCATGAACATTTGCTTAAGGGTGGATGAAGATAAGGCATTTTCAGTCACGGCTTCAACCTGACCTTAGATTGCTTCTTATGCGAAACGAGAGTCTTCCCCTATCCGAATTCAATGCAATTCAGTCGAGTAGTATCAAAATTGTGAACCCGAAGGCTGATACGTTTGTCTCCAGGAGTCTAAATCTTAATTGTGAACGTCCTCAAATGCTAACCAGCATACCAGATCTTAGTTATTAGGCCGTATACAACTCGAAATTTTTGAGTAGCAAAACTTTGCGATGAGGAATCACAATCAAAATGAGCGCCATACAAAACGTGTTCACACGCTGAATTGTGACTAGAGAAGGCCAATGGAAAGATGTTGTAAGCGGACTGCATAAACCAGCCATGCTGTGTAAACACTCCCGATTGCAAACAGTACTCTTACGTGAATCACAATCAGTCATTTACAAACATTGAAAAATTGTCATATTTCATCGGAGTAGAAAGTAGACAAATGTTGAGGTATGACAACATTTCGCTCTTTTTCATCCATCAGGAGCTCAAAACATTCAGGTTTTTATACGACCCACATAGAAACAAACAACGGATCACACCTACACGCATACGAGATAATATACCATCAGCACGGCAGTCTGTTGAGTTGCTTCAATCACTTTTGCTCACATGAGTTGGCGGCATCCGAGTCGGATTAACCTGTCACAGTGACCGAAGCCAAAGGACGCCTGCGCTTTAAACCATCACCTCAAGTGGCTTGCGCTGCACCACTTGCGGTTCCGCTCACACACCACGTATCCGGTGTAAACCCAAAGGAAAAAGACCAGTGGGTGTGTGAGTGAGGCCTTTGTGTCCAGCTGGCCAATGCTGGTTAACCAACTGAATGGCTAGCACGGAAAGGAAATCCTTATTTCTCGGAAAATAAACACACAGAGAGACTGTAATGGCAAGATCTATACCAGGGAGAAGGATGTGTGAAATATAATACAAGAAGCATTTCAGTATACGAGTGCATGGTAGTGCATTCCAGAGAGGATAAGGTTGAAAAACGAACCTCAAAGTTGAACTACGAAAAGATCAAGCGAACGATTCATCATTCAATACACCAACAAAGCCTGAGAAAAGAATAGGTAGAAGATCACAGACACCCAAGTTTCTGAAAAGAGGAGCGGATTTGTTGACAAACGACCATGGTCTTGGTCGATGTAATCATTAACAAAAACAGAACGGATATGTTGATATGGCCTACCTGAGCCTAGCGTACTCGTTGTCTCTTCGACGACGGTGCACTATGAGTACGTTGGTGACCTACTAATCCAAGGCGGCCAGCGCATTCGCGGCCGTACACACATCGCAACGCCATATAGTCATGCCACCACGACCTATGACACCGATGGTTCCTTTGCGTACCGCGCGCTTTCGTTCTCTTCCGCGCAATAACTGCTCACACACACACACACAAAGTTGTTATCTAAGGAGAAATTGTCAAGAAACAATATCAGCCTCGAGAGGTTAACAAATTGGTACACTGATGCTGCTTCAGCTGTAATAAACGAGTTCTCAGAAGCCCATAATCGCTTTGTTGAAATCCACAGCAGATTGCCAATAGTATGTAACCTCAAGCTTAAAAACTTTCCTAAAGTAACCCTTCGTAATAGCAAGGTCAGAGCTTTTCATTCTCGCAATCAACCAAAAAGACTGCATTACATGGTGGTGGTTTCAAACATGTACATATTTTTAGCTAATGCAGTTCATACAAATACTCCCTGGATGTCCTCTTCTTCAAAATGAAATTTAAATTACTATCTATAAATGCGTAGAAATTCAACCTGAGTTCATGTATAATCATTTGAAATATTTGTCTTTCACGTCTTCTGATAAGAAGGGCTGGTTCCGTGAAAGATTGGTGGATACCTCTAACCAATGTTTATAAGTACCCATTCGTCAGCGTTGCTATATTAAACACAAAGATCTAGGAGGAATTCGACACTCAGCGTTTCTAATGTCGGATGAAGATTTTAGTGTTTTCATCATGAATATGGATGAGTACATGACGAAAGTGAACATAATCAACAAGAGCTTAAGGAAGATTAGGCACCCGAAAATATGTTGCTGGAAAAGCAAATAGCGAGATCACTCAAGATACTACTGTTACACGGTCATATCCCTAAGAGCTAATACAAATGTAAATGACAGGGAAACACCACAGATGAGGGAAGTAGCAATAATTCACAAGGATAGAGAAGCTATGTGATCAGTTTTGTGTATGAACCAGTTAGTTTATCATAAGGCATCTTGATGGCCAGCTGACAAGTAGGATCCTTTTTACAAAATGTTATTCTTCTTTTGAAATAACAAAAAAAATTAGAAAACGTGTCGATGAGTTCATAAGTTGTCTTCTGTTGATGTTTCTACAAATGTTCGCCCTCGAAAAAGTTAACTGTTTTTTGCGATTTTTTCTTTAATCAAATTTGTGATAAAGGTATTTCACACGAATACCTCGAGGATCTCAAGCTGAGGTTTACGGACTGCTAGACACTTCATGAGAACAGGTCACCAAATGGACGCACTTAGTTGATTCAAAATATTGTTAAGCCATCATAACTTCCAGCTGTTGGCCTTTATTAAAGCCATGATGATTAGAGCCCACTAGCGGTGCTGATGACAATACCTGGTGTGAGTGTACACGTGTGTATCCCTACAGGTTTTGCATTCGCGAGTTGTGAGAGTATACGAAGTGTTAACGTACCACAGCATGTCTTTTTTTTGCCATGATGAAGTGGCTGAAGTGTTTTAAATTATCATGTTGTTTTCTAATGATAAACAAAGAATTGTACGTGCAATCTAAGGGTTTCTGCATGCCTGTATGCATAAACGGGCACTTCTGCGTGCGCAGTCATGTGTGTAAACAACCGGATGCATAACAATAAGATCTATGGATAATCGAGTTTATATACATCCGCCTGTGATCTTCGTAGGTAAAAGTCAATGCGTAAACCCCCACGGCACTTTTACTCCTTCCGGTATCACCGTTGTGACGTGGTTTGCGAAGCAGCGTAGATCACTTATGCTGATATGTGTTAGTTGTTTCAGCTGATAAAAACAGACGGAGGTGTCTCCACATCACTTTTGTGTTTCCCGATATGAAAAAGGCTTAAAAGGTTACTCCGGTTAACGGGTTAATTTAAATTGAGCACCGATCATAAGCGACCGCAAATATTGCATTCACATAAAGTCTGTACCCAGCGACATTTGAAAAGCAGTATCATACTAGAGTTTCGCCACTGTCAGTAGTGCACATCTTTGCCACGGCCGGACTGATCACGCCTCCTTGTAACAACGGTATTGACTATTGCATCACTGACACCACAGTAGACGCAACTGACTTAACATACGCAAACACACAGTCAAATTCGACTATGAGTTCTTCTGGGTATTAAAGACGTATGTGGTTACAGGCCTGGTGTACACATGGGTAGACTGTCAGTCGCAGGGTCTCGGTGGATCATACAGACTAAGATGACAAAGATCCGCCACGTGCAGTATATATACCAGACTAAATCAATTTTGTCCATTTGTGAGGGTGGTTGGGAAGCAGACAAATGTCCATGCCATGTCTGTCCATACGATACTTGGAAAGCATATAGTGAGCTCTGAGAGCTCAAGTGTGTCAATGAAATCCGATCTTCCCTCCCAGAAAATCCGGATCCGAAGTTGTATGATGCATCCACACGTTTAACACGAATGAAATAGATAACTTATTTTGTAATGTTACCATACTCATGCTTCCTACTTATCATGGGACTGTGCCAAAATCCAGTTGCGCCAAAGAATAAGACATCATTTTGTCTCTCAACCTTACTTCGTCATTTTATATGGAAACCGCATTTCCGAACATGAGAATGCTGTCTTCGTGTGCAGTTTCCCACACAGATGCCACTAGTCTCTGGTGGTTTTTCCAATAATTCTGGATGACGACGTTGCGTCCTCGGTAAGCTAACACAGACGTATTTTCAGAAGGTATTCACAGACCAATCTCGACGTATTTCAATAGTACCAAGCGCTTTGTTGCTTGCGGAAACTTTGCTGACAAAATCCTTTCTGGTTTAGCTCACACTCTCTTATTAGATATATCTCAATTGATGTTATTTCCATCACAAACCACAAGCTCCCTGAGCTATTTACAGTCAATTACCACATGTCCAAGATGAACTTGTGTGGAAATTTTCTGGTGTACTTTCTCCAGATGTCAGCTTTGTGACCGTGTTTACTTCTGTAAACTTAGGCGCATGTTGAATATTCGCCAACCGGGTTAACCAAGGTTTATTTTGGCTTCTTCTCCTCGTCGTCTAAGCACACAAAACGCTTAATGTTTGGAATAAAACAGGTTGGAATCCCGTAAACCACAACTTGCATGTCAATTTCACTACGATTAGTTGCTTCTCCAAACACACGGATAATTATACAATCATGTTTTGTGGCATATTCATTTTCAGGCAAACTTTATAAACAGAGAGAAGACATATCGCGAGATGTTAACATTTCGATTTACTCTCATCGGTCGCCAACGTATGACGGAGTACATTCTTAAGTGGTTATCAACGGCAATCTCAAAAAAACGACCTACTGACTGTAACAAGCTCGAAAACCTCGGCTTCATCGATCGCCATACACATCTTAGCAACCGGTTGACCCTGTTAAGTAGTTCAAGATATTGTTGCATAATCGCGACCCGAAACTGCTGGCGATTTGCGAGGCCATGCTAGTCAAACAACATCGGCCAATTTTGTGTGCACAGAAGGCGTTGACGCAATCAATCTCCTTGCCGTGGAATTGATTGAACTATTAGCGTGTGAAAAGTCAGAACTATGTGGTTGGCTCGTTCAATTGTTGTTGCTGTATGCAGTTTGTATAAAATTTGCTAGTTTTACGTTGGCGACTGATGAGAGTAAATCGAAATGTTAACATCTCGCGATACATGTCTTCTCTCTGTTTTGACTAAATGGATTAAGGGAACGCAATGTTTTAAACTTCATAAACTGTAATTGTGTTTATTCTAGTCAGGTAAATTCACATATAATCGGAAGATTTATTGCTGCTTTATGCTAAATAGTAGTTATTTAGCATAAGGCAGCAACAAAGCAGTAACAATTCTAGAGTGTTCACTGTTCCCAACGGGCTGACTAAAAGTAACCTGTACAGTCTAGCTGTTAATATCCTAATAAATAAATTACTTGGCACAACGGTTCTTGACCATCCAAGCTGGCCTGCTCACCACTATAGTTGTCTGTTTGTCGATCTCGTTTCTGTCCGCTTAGTTGTCTGTGTGTTAGTCTATGTGCCTGTTTGTCTCTCTGTATGCTCAGGTTTCAATTCGTTCCGGTATTGTTGGTCAGGCAACGCACCGCACCCACAAGGCCAGACTTCTGGGATGGACCTCAGCATGACTGTGACCTTGCGTCATGCAACCTCACACACGCACACAAATACACATCCGTCCATGGACGAAAAATGACTATTCAGAATTTTGTCGAAGGGTGATGTGAAAAGGCAAAAGTTCCCAGAGTCACTCTATTTAGAAACTGGTGAGATTCTCCACAGCTGCTACACGGCTTTCCCCACAAAGTTTAATACTTGGTCAAAGTGGACGGACACATCCCGTTGAGTAGTTCTCTATTCAACTGAGAAATCTCAACAACTCAGTTTTTACTTAAAATGGCCTCCGTGATCATTTTGACGGTTGAGGGTTGCTGTGAACGAAAGACTCGACCAGAACCGACAGATTTTGTTTGAGACACAAACATTCACTTACTGTTTCTAGGCTGTGATGGGATGGATTACGTCGTCTGAAAACTATCACAGATTCCTCAACAGTCGGTAGAACGTGGTTTGTGCTGAGCCAGGGATAAAACATGCTGTCTATCGATTCGTTGATCTGGAAAGATTGCTACCTGATAATAACGCTGTGGGCGTTCGTGATTCATCCCACACTTGCTTCTCCACAATTTCTCACTATCACTGAGACCCAACTGATACAAGTCCAGGAACGGAAAATTATAAGTGGTGTTCCTTTTCAGATTGCATTGGCTGGTATTCTGACGGTAAGTTTATCACTTCTGTTTTCTGCTTGTTCTTGACTACAGTATTTATGAATTAGTTTTGCGAAACTTGTCTGTTTACCCAACGGACGTTTTTGTTTGCATTGTACTGAAACGGTATGGGTTGTGTGAAGGAGTGCTTCAGCGATATGTACTAATACATTATACTCCGGAAACAAATGCTGGTATCCTCATGTCTGTAGTTTCTCGTTGAATAACGGGATGACTTTGTGTATTTAGTAGTCCCACGTGGCACCCGTTTTTATACATGAACATGGTTCATTCTTGAATTCAGTGATATTTGAGTGACGAAGCGAAAATGCAAAACTGGTCTTATCAGAAATAAATGTCTGTGGAATTTCGTTTACCTGAGATAATCGTCTACCTGTTGTTCATCACACTTGTAGTGATGTCACGCAATCTTCAAATCGAGTGATCCGAACTTTCGTTGCAAGGTAGCAGTTACTATCTATTCCGCTGAGGGGTAGCACAAACGGATAACACTTGCTTACATAGGCAGACTAAGTTCTGCTAAGTGTGCGTTCAATAGAGTTGAGGTCAGGTTGCACGTTTTACTAGCATGAGGATGATAGTTCGACATCCAGTTTTCACGAGTACGTAGAATTGTGTTCATCTTTGACAAAGTTACTCGACCCTTAATTAGCAACGAAAAGTTTATCAGCTTTGAGGTGAGCAAACTGAACCTGCAGAGAAGAAAATTCCCGATATTAACCATTTTGACAAGGTGAAATGCTACCACTATATATGTGTTTTTCTTGAATACGGCTAAGCAGCTTACCTGAGGTTTCTTAGATAACAAATCTTGTTTTAAAATCTGACTGCAAAAGATCCCCCACAGTCTGTTTATATAAACTCACTTGGAAATAATGAACCATGTTAATCCTCATACTTCTCAAACCAATCATGGTTTACTTCCAATGTTGTAATGTGTATATTTCGAAAATTTCGACTGTTGTATTTTAGGAGAACGACCACCAATGATTAAATCGTGAATTTTGTTCAAACGGTTGAAATAATCGTAAAATTGAGACAACCTGTAGATTAGCTTAAAAAGAATGCGGAAGTATTTCAAACGCATCGTAGATGACAGTATTTTTGGAAACTTCAACAATACTGCCACACTATAATGTATAAAGTTATGAAGATGGGTTTGACAATAGCATGTTTTCTAATCGGTAAAGAATAGTTGAGCTACAATTGGAAAATGAAATAAACGATGGTAAAACAAGCAGTTGTAAAAAATTGCTGGAGCACATGACCTGTTCCTGGATGTTGCAACTCATAGGTTATAGTTACTAGGCAAGCTTTGACAACGCGTCCTACTATCTGAGTGGTAGATGTTGAAGTTGCAGTATCATTGCTCATTTGCGAGTTACTTCTCACACAGAATTCTACACAGATTCACCAAGATAAGATGCAGGACGTTTTATGGTAGATAAAAGTCGAGTGGCGAATTTACATGATTCAAATTTTGTTTTTCACAGATTATTGAGTTGGTAATATTTTTTGTAAGATGGATTATTTGTTTTACCTTTCTACGCTCAGTCAATGCAACGGTTTGGCTGAATTTCTCTCGTTCATCTTAAACACATAATGAATCAAGATTAACGAACGTTTTGTTGACAAATTGAGAGTAAACAAGTAATTCTCGACACAGATATTCACAGGTTGTATACTCCAAGTAATTTTGGCGAATCCCTAACAATCTCAACCCAAACAGTGGAACGTTAGTCCAAGAGTCCGGTCACCACTTATATTTATCTATTGTTTCAAAATTAACCTGACGATCTCTCAATTTGTACCTAGGCTTGTTCCAGTGCAACGCACGCAAACGAGCACGTTGCCTAGCTTTATGTTGGGTTTTAGTCATTGACGAATGCACATACTTATCCACACGCTCATTGTGAAGTACGGCCGATTAATTGGGAATTTTGTTAATCAACCAGTGTTTGGTCAACAGGTCACGCAATGGAAGGGATTCCTAGAGGGGAAGAACAGAATCTGTCTGATTACATTGAGGCTGTGGTGTACATTAGGGCATTCAGAGCCGTTGTCATGTATTCACGTAGCAATCATTGATTGGCCAAAGCTTACAACTTCGGGTCTTGCCGATGATATGGACTTTCATGCAGATATTGTATACTTTACACTGGCGCAGATGTTCACGATTTATCACACACACGCACACACACTGATGCATTGCCATCTGATGATATTCTATATCGAATTCCTCATTTACTGAGGGAGAGGGAGTTAAATTTGATTAAACTTGAATATAGGGAGACTCAGATCGGACGAAATACTAACTATGGTACTAGTGTTGTGCGGAGACGTGATGAGGGATCCTTTGAGAAATTAGTATTAAAAAAGTGAATCGATATAAATATTTGTTCACACAAATTATATGAAAACCAAAATCCTCTACTCCCCACCAGTAATCAAAATATAGATTGAACATCACACGCAGTTGATCGAAGCTGTCACATTCCCAAAAACTTTCCAGACGGCCCCTTCGGGAAACAAACATTAGACTCGAGTTTCGCCCCCATTAGACCAGCTCGTCAGCAGTGCATATCATTGCCACGACTGACACTATAGAACTCCGACCACGATTTCATGAGGCAACCGTGTTTACCACTGCGCCATTGACCTCAAATTAAGCTTGACCGAATTATCATATATGAACGCTCAACCACTTTCGCTTGTGAGTAATCATCAGGTTGCCCGATCGCCTCGACAGGAGACATTGTTACTGTCTGTTAACTCCAATCGATGACCCCCTCGACTAGGACTTCTCTCCTAGTTGAAATTACAGAAATCATTAACTTGTTGAGCGGCATTTTGATTACTGGTGAGTAGTAGGGGATTTTTGGTTTTCACACTGATTGGAAATCACCCACAATTGATCGAAGCTGTCCCATTCCCATAGACTTTCCAGTTAGCCCTTTTTCGAAAAGAACCACTGGACTCGAGAATGCGACAGTTGCGATCAATCTATATGAAAACCAAAAATCCCCTACTACTCATCAGTAATCACAATAATATTCAAAAAGCAATCAGGTCGAATCGTCGTAACATTATATCTCTGGACGCAAATATTATGGTTTTCAGCTTCAACATTTGTTTTAGAATGTGATGTGAACAAAATGATATACTTGAATCAGCATTGCCAAATAAACACATCATAGAATAATCGAATCGAATTAGCACTGATATGAAACCTTGAATATTCAAGACCAGAAGATTAGTGTAAGCGACCATCTGGTGTTTTCAACCACTATTGTTACGGGCGTGAACTCAGAAGGCACGTTAATGGAGAGTATTTTTTACTTCATGGTAAAGCACAGCCGCTTGTGTTTATGAAGTGTCTGATAATGGACAATGAACGTGTTTTCCGTTAAATACCACTTTTAGTAGATTACTTTTGAGAATCATCTCTCGTTCAGTTTCAGTTGATTTTTTTGTCTACCTAGAATAGTCTGGCATTGTACTTCAAACTTGAACATTCTCTATGGAAGGTTTTTAATTATATCATAATCCCTGAGATAACACTTTCCAAATCTTCCTAACTGGAGAAGACAAACGCTGTCAGACTTCAACTGTTTTTCGTGAAATGTTAATCATATTTTTTTTCTCATAACCCGGTGAACGATTTGCCAATTATGTTACTATAAATAGAATATAGATTTTGAAATCTTCGTTTCCACCCAACTAATTAAGTTTTCCTACCAATATATGACGGATCATTTTGAGTTTCATGTAGACATTTTATCAGCTTACCTGCATCTACTTTGAAGTGTTGCAAGTGAACATCACATACGATATCTTGCATCTTTGGTTGTAAAGAACGAAATGGAGGCCAACCATTAGGCTAACGATCTTCAAATCTGCTAACGTTTGTGAAAGCTAAGTTGATCAGATAGTACCAGATAGTTTTTTATATGTGCATGGGGTTTTGACACAATCAGTAGAGTTGCAGTGGATGTGACATTACTGCTAGTAAGTTGGGTTCACATGTGACTTTTGTTTCTGAGGCTGGATACATACAATTAATGATTAGTGAATCTGTGACCGTTGCGGTCTGTCACGAGGAACTTTTGAGCTTGTATGATTATAAGTTGTGATGGGTGGGAAGGTTTTAGTTAATGTGTTCACACTTCGGTGCTGAGAGAGTAGTGTAATACAATTAGAACATAACCTGAGCTATGGGTTTTCCCCGATCAACCATGAAGCATATGTGAGTCATAATGATCGTCAGGCCTAAGTTTACAGGGATGGGTTATGCAGTAGGTTTCGGGTCTCCTTAACAGTGGTTACTGTAATATATTACCATCTTCATCGTTTACTCAATATAAGACATTTGATAGAAGAAAAACAAAGGAGTAGTCATTTGCTAACAGCAAATTATGTGGCAGCCATTATAAATGGTACATTTATAATACATAGCGATAGGTAATGTACCCTATTCTGAAGAAACGAATCCTCATGGCTATCACATACACGAGATAAGCAATACAAGTGTAACAGCAGTGAACGTAAGTATCAAATCTCTTCGATAAGACTCACGTCCTCAATAGGAAGCTGTAATGATCATTGCACCATAGAACTTACATTCGATTTTGACAGAATGATCATCTGTAAATGTTCGATTAGATTCACTTGTGAGTATTTTCGGATTAAAAAATCTGCACAATTGTTGTGGACTTTAATATTTTCCTGTTTGATAAATACACAACTTGAAATTATTATGAATACTAATAATGAGAAGAAACGTGTGCACGCATTATAGGTTTCAATTTTGGCCTTAGAGGCCAAAGGTGGGGTGTGGGAACGTAATTTCCAAGCAATATCAAAGTAGCTTGGAGACTTGTGGATTAGTTTGGGCTCAAAACCCTGCGATGCAATTTATGACTATTATTGCATCTTTGGAATTCAGTATGGCAACCCTCTTTAAGACTAATTTCAGTCTGTACAAGGACCGGAGCTCGATCAACACTCCACAGATTAACAAATACAAGCGACTCTTTGATGCTCTAGATAGTAAAATTTTTACTAATTACCGAACAACCTGGAAAAATATATTACACTTCGTATATGTGAATAGAATACTGTTCAGTGGGGGTCGTTTGTGTATAGCATAACATGGATTATTAATTCATAACGTGATTCAATATTAATCACTCCTAATATCGTTCGTCATTAGTGACTAACATTATTGAAGCTCACCAGATACGCACACCTCGGAATGGGCCACATTCACGAAACCAAGTATGTACATCCGGTGAATTTTCACCAGTGTACACACTGCTTAAGCTACCATAGTTTTTAAGTCACCTATGACCTTGATGTGGGCTGGTGTTTTTAATGTCTGCACTATTCAGATTACACCATTGTATTTGAGAGGTGTTGCAAAAATGTTGCAAAACATGAACTACGGTCATAAAATTCCACTACTTTCGGTGAACTGAGAGAGCTGTCAAATAATCTGATGAATGTTTTTGCGTCTGACTTTCATTTGTCATAATTCTAAATTTTCGCTGAACTACTAGTTTGATATCTTCTGTAACATTTTCCCCCAGTAAATTGCTCATTATGTTTGCACGAAAGTGAGTTTAGATAGACCTTCCGGTTTATTTTGTCTAACAGTAGTCCTATTTTCAGCGAGTAATTTTAAAACAAAAATTTCACATTTTCTAAGCGCGAAGTCACGTAAAGTCCAGAGTTACTTTACAATTGAAGAAACGCTCTGTTGACTCTTAAATGAACAATCCATGAAATAGATTATTGATCACAAACGGATTCTTCCGCTCATTTTGGAGGGAAAGCCATAGAGATGACAGTTTTAATTATGGTTAACTAGTTGCCCATAAGATTGTCCAAACTCGGTCCTAGTCATTTATCGACGCCAGATGAACTGCTCCATCTGAATGACCACGAAAGCCACAAACACAGAACTACGTTTGTGTAAAAATTGGTGCATAGTCAGAAATAAACAATAAAACAACAATTAAATTCGTGTTGCACCCTGCAGCCTGCGTTTTGTATGTTCAAATGGAGTTAATGGTTCTTATTTTAAAAAATAAAGTCGCTCTGTTTAATGAATACATATATATAGCTGAACATTGTAACTTTTTTAAGTAAGTATTTAATGCAATTTTCAAAATTCGATAATTTGAGGAATTTAATGGCAATTTACTCGTTTGTATTCAGAGATACCCTGAATTATTGTCATCCCATAATATCTCTTAACTGTTTTATCTAAAAGTGTAATAAACGGTACTGTTTACGATCAAATAATAATAACATGGAATATTTTTTCCCACTCAATAATCAAAATCTATCATCTAGAACTACAGATAGAGAAAACAGATAGTTCAGTTCATCTTTTAAAATGACGCATACAAATGAAATAGTCCTGTGGTGGACAAGTGGGTATGGGCTAGATGCTCATCCACTAGCATTTTAGAACGCCTTTCTTGGAGATCAGTCGAAACATAGTCCCAATAGGCCTGGAATAAAAGAACGCAGTAGGGTTTAGAAACAAACCGTATATTTCCAACAGTGTTTTGATACGCGATAAACAGTTGGCTCTAGCCTAGTCTGAGACCAACGGCAGCAACCAAGAGAATAAGGAAAAGAAACTCGAGGTGGGCTCCTGTTCACTAGGTAGCACTAAAAAGCGCGCCAAGCGAAAAGTGCGTAGAACCTTCAAGTGCGTTAAACAACGCTCGAAAAGTTTTGGAGTAAACAACCTTGAAGAATAGAATAGTAGATGAGTCGTTAGGGAAATGGCAAGCATTCGCTGCGTGTAATTAGTTGCACTACTGAAGCGAGTGACACTGAATTCATGTCAGGCTTCCTATAGCAGGCGTATACAGAATAATGCATAGAGAACAAACAGGCGAGAAAACACGGTCGCAGCCGGGAACCTTAGAAGGAAGCAGACAACCTACTTCAAAAATCGACAGCATCCGAGATAACAATCTGAAGTCTATTTCATTAACGGGACAAGTTCTCTATCATCGTTTGTGCAACGCACGTTTATCGTTGAACTTCCTGTTACTAACACTACACATTTACAGTTTGTTTTAAAAAGTTCCTGCTGTTTTTGATAAGCAATTGTGATCATGCCACACATATGAGAGTGATAGGCTAGTCCGTGATAACGATCTCGTGTGTCCTATACTCCGCGTCGAATTATACCGATGATTCGTCAGGCAGAAACTGAGGCACGTACTGAATAAATGAAGAAGCTAAAGTAGAGTGGAAACCAAAAACAAGGTTTACTTATTGTCTACACTTTTCTCAATAGGACGAAGATCAGCCAATGCCACTTATCTTCGGGTTTAGGTAAAACCAGTATGATAGTTACACTGACCTGAGCTGTCTGCAGAACGATCTGGTCAATGGTCTCCAGATGACTTCATTGTGGATCATCAAGACCTAGTGGTTTCTTCCTGAAACTGACCCAATCACATAGAAGCTTTAAGGTGCCGGACGGACGTAGTCTCCATTGGAGGTGTCTTCGTTTGAAAGGACTATCCATTGGATCATTGTACACGTATTAACTCGCTGATGGATTATGGTAAACACACGTTCTAGCTTCTATTTAATCACAAGGCACAAAACCTTTCAAAACGTTTCTTATTAATGTCTTCATTCTGGCAAATTCGTACGTGAACTGTGATATAAACGTTTAACATCAGTTTTTACACTGACACAAGAAAAAAAGTTTTCAGTAGCTTGGACGGCCCAGAATACAAACAGTTAATCGTAAGATGCTGAAAATATTTTCAAACGATACATCCTGTAACCTTAGCACGCCCAGGTTCGCGCCAAAAATGCCAACGACCGAATAAACCCTGTCCAGTTTGTTTAACTAATCGAAACACCTGTTTGATTCAAATGTTGTTTATTTGTTTAAATGAACCAGGATACGTCATTCTTCTTGAAATGTTAAGCAATCAACGGTTGAAGCCTTACTTAGTTCAGAATGCTTGTTATAATGGTTCTCAAACACAGAGTTTCAGTATCATTCCGCGAAGTTTGGGTCGATGATAAGCAACAGACCAACAAAGACTGTTCGGTCTGATTTTATTGGAAGATCGGTTCACAAGATTCCCGCGAGTATCATTTTATTACTTAAATGTCCATATTTACCGGTAAAAATAGCTGGTCTTTAAACCATGACGTTGACTCTGTACTGTAACGAACAACAAACATTTCACCTAACCTCTATGTGCTAGGCCCGGAGATAACGTTCACTTGATCCAAAAACGTGTTGTGTTTACCGCCTCAATATCTGCTAGTGAGAATCGATAGTAGGCGTGTTGTCTTCATCTAAATCTGGTTATCTCTTGTATGTACGTAACTTAGACCCGAAAAGCACCTCTCGGGCTGTAAAGTGCTTATTATTGACCTAGCTTGACCTGATCTGACTAAAGGTAATTGACCTAACACTTGCATGGCTACCTGTGCAACTAAACATGAGTTGTAGCAACCACGTGATTACTCCTGTATCTCGGGTTTAAGTTAAGCCGGATATATCGGGACCAGCACCCGTCTACGCACTTAAGAGTGACTTAAATGCTTTCATGAAGATTGTCTAGACTTTACACATCCCATAAATTACTCCCCCTTCTCAGGCTTCTTCGCTACACTGTAATTTATGTGTCGTGTATAGTTTGCACATTTTCGTAAGATAAAAAGTTAGGTGAACTGTATAACAAGCCCATCCACAGTCGAAGTCCCTTGTTCATTGTGTTTGGTAAGAAAGTAATTATAAGTTTGTGGACGAAATGACAAATATTGTATTCTGTGCCGTAATTCATGGACGCTGCTTCACCAATTCTCTTCACATAGCTGTATTCCGGAGGAAGAGGTGAAGTATGCAGCCCAGTGCGTTAACTATTAACAAGCCTGAAGGAAAATTCACCTCATACACTCAAAGGGGAAAATATTACTGTCTTCAAATGTCGCACTGTTTCGAACCATCGCTGCTACAATCAGTGAAATCTGATTTACTCGGTTAGAAGTCAGTAAAACGTGCAATAATTTTAAAGGCCCCTTCTGAAACAATACTGACAACTTCCGCCGTCTAGCATATGAGCGCTTCTCATTGTCGGAAATAGTTGTGGTGTTGTTCGTAGTTCAGGTATTTGATATAGGTATTCGGACTTTCAACCAGCTTGGCATACAGGTTGCAAACGTTTCACCAACCTTCAAGTCCAAACCGATACGCCCAAATACAGATGCACGGATGTTGTCTCTTCGTTTGACGATGAAACGTGTGGACCCAAACGCCAAGCTACGCGAACATCTGAATACGCACATAAAAGATTCCTTGCTTTACGAAAGCTTTCAGTTCACATTTCCTTCCAACTTCTGTTGACTAACGGATCCAAACCAGCATGAAACTGATTAACGAAAAATGTTAGCCAGAGAAGTTGTTTCTCGAAGTTTTATATCATTGATGTAGTGTGGTCTCACCTCGTTCGTTAGGTTGACACCGTTATCGCTTTATACTGATTGCCGTTACAAGGACTGGAATCAAATGACATTAAGAAACATGTCTCAAGTACAATCAGAAATCAACATCACATATCTAGTTATCTCAATATTTAATTATTGATGAGTAGTCGGGGATTTGGTTAATTTCAAACTGAACATCACTCACAATTGATCGGGCAACCTGATCATTACTCACAGGCGAAAGTGGTTGTGTGTTCACATATGATAATTCG
>LUCH01001453.1:102979-130129 GCA_013368495.1 Paragonimus heterotremus
GAACCAAATCTGTTTGATGTCAGTAGGTTTCCCCCCCATTTTAGCCACAAATCGATACCATGGGTGATGCAACATGTTGCGTCAACGAGAGCGGCGCGAAGAACTCATCCAAAAGTGTTAGCTAGATGATTTGCCCTGAAGAATATTTTGACCAACTTGGACAAGACTACCACTGGAATTAGACCACACTGTTGGACCGCGATTAAGGGGACGGTTAGTAGTTTCAGGAGATCAACTACGGATATAGTAGTGGTGTAAAAGTGACCTATTATCGGAGATTTAATGACGTCAATATATATATATATATATATATATATATATATGACACGTAGGCAGTAGTGTTCATATAGATTGGACAACACCCACAATTGATCGCAGCCATCGCATTTTCATAGGGTGAAGTTCAATCGATATGAAAACCAAAAATCCCCTACTACACACCAGTAATCAAAATACCGCTCAACAAGTTAGTGGTTTCTGATTTCAACTTGGAGAGAAGTCCTAGTCGAGGGGGTCATCGATTGGTGTTAACAGGACAGCAACTGTGTCTCCATTTCGAGACGATCGGGCAACCTGATCGTCACTCACAAGCGAAAGTGGTTGAGCGTTCATATATGACAATTCGTTCAAGCCTAATGTGAGGCCAATGACGCAGTGATAAACACGGTTGCCTCATGAAATCGTGGCCAGAGTTCTATAGTCCCAGTCGTGGCAATTATATGCACTACTGACGAGCTGCTCTAATGGAGGCAAAACTCGAGTCTAGTGCTTGTTTTCTAAAGGAGCCGTCTGGAAATTTCTTGGGAATGCGACACCTGCGATCAGTTTTGGTTGATGTTCAATCTATTTGAGAACCAAACCCCCTACTACTCATCACCAAACGGCAATGTACCAAACATAAGTGAATAACAAACTGACCTGGAATGTAACACAGAGGCAACGACCTCTTATCATGATTAAAGAAATTTGAAAAGTCGGGTACTACCGTATTTACATTTTGGTATTCAGCTATACAAAGACCAAAACAGCAATTGGCAGTGTGGTTGTTCAGAATCCGTAATGTAATCAAAACTGACTGAATCTACTAGGTCTACATGTATGCCAATTACTGCCACAGACGTGCTGTCCTACTGGTAGAACAGCACTGCCGTCTAGCAAAGTAAAGAGAGAACAAGGCTTTGACAAATATAAACCATATATTCATAGGAAATTTTCAAAATGTTTTCCGTAGTTTTGCTTATTGGAACACATTCTCCTCAGGTGTGATAACAACCTTTGCTGAAAAGTAGTCCCACCATTACATTCAATTCCGTTTAAAGTTCGTCCAATGTATGTGAAAAATCATTGTAGACTTCGTGTTTGAGGTAGCCTCAAAGAGAAAAATCCGGTAAAGTAATAGCTGGCCACCTCGTGGGGCCAATCCTTTAAAACATCACGACCGACCACTCGTCAGTTGAATAATTCATCCAGTTATTCTTGTGCACAATGCACAACAAGATGCTGTTCCATCTTGTTGAAATCAAACATGTTCAAACACTGTCGTTTGTTCCAACTCCAGCACAACGTCGTGACACATCATTCAATTTGTCAAAAATGTTATTTTTACATGAATCCACTCTGACGAAATATTACTTCGTCGTTCAATTTTGTCAAGTATAGATTCAGTTCCCATCAATATCGCGTAAAAATTGACCCGCGTCTGTCCATATCTGACAACAGAAGCACCAGTAATCGGGCCTCCCGGTATTATCCATGGGTTTACTGTGTACAACGTAACACGTGTTCTCACAAGGCCTCGGGTGGATTTACTGTTAACCGATTGCGTACGCACGTGATTCGTTTTAAACTCTCCACTAGTCTCCCATGCACTTCCACCACAGACCGTATATGAATGAAAACCAGTTCAGTACACTGTTCACTTGTCAGATTGCAGACACTTAGTCGCGATTCATCAGTGTGACCTAATTCCATCTTGATAACCCGTTCAGACACCATTGCATGCATATACGGTTAAGCGAAGTGAACATAGCAATATCTGATTCAAAATAGCTCAACATTACCACTGTCAGACACACCCATCCACACACACATAGTTGGTGGCATCCGATACGGATTATCTTGTCATAGTGACTGAAACCAAAGAAAGTCTGCGCTTAATACTCCGTACAAGTCAGTTATGTTACACCACGTCTGGTTCCATCTACACACCACCTATCCAGTGTGAACCCTAAGAATGAAGATCAAAAGACGTGTGAACGGAGGCCTTTTGTAGTTCAGGCAGGCAATACTAGTTGACCATACTGCAGGATAGTAAGGATTTGGATTCCAGATCTCCCAGAAACAAACAAAGAGACTCTGGCAGTATGATCCAAATTGATGGGAAAGATATTCCAAATATATATGGGGTGAATTAGTTCATTATAGGAGTATATATGACTCCACTCTAGACAAGAAATGAAAGAATAGCAGAAAATCAAATTTGGACTGTAATCCAACCAGAACATTCATTACGCAATGCAATTACAAAAATGAGGAGGAGAAATGAATGAAGGGAACTATCACCGAACTTTCAGAAAAGGAGGTCGAATGATTTACCAGACGACGGTGATCGTTGTTTGATACGAACGAAAAAATTACTCGCGCCCAAGGTGCACGTTGTGTCTTCGTTGACAATGTGCTACCAGCCTCTGGCACAATAGTGAGTGCTGCAGGTCGACCAAACAGGGTTATCCTGAAAGACCCTACCAGTAGACAATGACACAAATGTCTGACGGGCTTGACACTTAAAGGCCAATCCAACTAAGAGACCTAGTGCATGGAATGGATGACATTCTGATTATTGTTGCGTGCACTAAATGTATTTCAAGCTATATCAAGCTACTGAGAATTAGTGTGGACCTTCGACTGTGCAAGATAATAGGCTGACAGTCGTGGTCATCTGTTGGGTGATCGGAATGCTCTTTGTTCAGGGCACCTTTCCTAGCCCCCTTCTTCCGCATGCAGAGCTCAACAGTGCTGCACTTATAAATATGGGTCAGTGGTATATCCATACCGTTATGCCTCTCTTCTGCACAGTCAGTAGTGAGACATACAAACTTATGAACATAATCGTTCACTATTTGACATGATTGAAGCTGGCTGACCGATGCTCTAATCAGCATGTAACTCGATCTCAAAAGAGCACACAAGCCCGACCATCACGCCAAACACGTACACAAATATTCACAGAATCAGCCAGTCAACTGAAGACAAATTCGGCACATCCTCTTCAATATGGATGTATTGATTCTAAACCACTATCGCGTGTACTTCTCCTTGTTGTCTGTAAAGTTCTAGAAAAGTCCGTTTGTGGGAGCACACGATTATTGTACAAAGTGTGTTACGCCCTAAACTCAACCTATTTCGTTCAGTGCACAAATGTATCAACATGTCATCATTGCTGTTGGTCTTTGTCGGTTGTGTTGACACTTGTGATTTCTAAAAGATTAGGTTAATAGAAATCTGACTACTGTTTATTTTTCATATTGAACAACACCAAGTTTAATCTGCATACGTTTTTTTTAAATTTGTGCTCAACATATTGGTTTTTCGTTTTTTGTGTGCTGATGTTTTCAAATTTGGAAAAATTTTAGTAATCTATTGATCAAAAGTAGTATTGGAACTATCAGAGAATAATCTTGAATTGGTGTTAATTTAAAACCATGTGGACGCTAATTGCACAGTAGTTGAAATGTGTGAAAGGTTTTCAAGCTATACCGAGGTTGTTAGGGATAGGAGTTTTCACCGAGGTAGGTTGTAACACTATCCTGAAATCCAAATGTTCTGTCAATAGACTAAGCTGTTTTTTTCATTCGGACATGTGTCAATCAGTCTTGAGTCGATGCAGTTGCCTTACATTGGTAGCTGAACTGATTCAACACCAGGTGAATGAAAATTTGTGCATCACACACACAGTATCTTATTTTCTCCCTGTTCGATGGAACTGTTCTTCGATAAACCAATCAGGTTGAATATGCTCATTTCATATCTGTCTCGATTAGGACTTGCATCTACTCCATCCCACTTAGCGGTTGAATGTCTATCCCTGAATACTTGACATATGACAAGGGGGTACATGTAATATATATATATATATATATATATATATAATGTTACGTGAATTGATTGTCCCGAAAACTAATGGGTTTGTGGCCGGGTTGTTTGGACTAACGGTGCGTGGGGGGAAGTATTGCTACATCATAGGAAAAATTCATGTGATTGTCCAAAAGTTTTGTTTCAAGTGAACATCCCATAGTTTGCCATTATATGGGATACGTTTCATGTCGATGAGAACTACAGACTTTCAGAACAGTTTGTGAACAATCGGTGATAAGGTTTGTGAATGACACTTCACTTTTGAACCAATAGTTTCATCAGATCAAATTGATCAGTTAACTAACTAAGTGAATTCGATGGTTATGGATCAGTTGCATATAGACGAATATCAATAATAGATCCAGTTTCCTAAATACGGTAAATTACAGAAATATGAGGAAAAAAAGTAGATATGAATTCTCCTCATTTGGTTAATTGTGTTCATTAGAGAGTCTCTTGTCCTTGATGGAGATAGAAGAGGGAACCGTCATTTTGCCCGTCTGAAAAGTGAGTTTATTCAAACACCCGTGCAAGCCGGCTGACTTGGTCCACGATCTGCTTGCTTTGAATTCTATTTGAAGCGCACTTACGTTTTTTAGCCTTGATAACCTTTACGAATGAGTGGCGCTGTGGTTCCAAATTTTTGTCAAATTACACTGACCTTATCCAGACTAGTTCCATTACTTACACGTAGCATATGATCATTGATTGTGATACACGGGATGATGACCTACTATCCAAATGTGCTTCATGTCGCTTTGCCGATATTTCTTCAATGTCTTTTCTTGTTCTGGGTTCTTGAACAATTTGTCCAAAACATTTTTAGGATTGTTTTCCAAAGATACAATTGGTGACACTCTCAACAGTTTAGCTAGCCGTGCGGTACATCGAGAAATTCAACAGTGCCATCCTTTATCAAATACAATCTCGATGCCATCTTTGCCGAAGACTCCAGAAATAATCTTTATTGTCTCTATCCTTAGTGAAACAGTAGCGATGTTCTTCTACTCCCCTAAGTCATTTAGCACTAAATTGAATACCTTATTTTGGGTGACACTAATTCATTCGTTGGCAATCTGTTAGCGCATTTCTCGACTGCTTTAATAACTGTTGTTCTATGTCTATCTAACTAAACGAAATTTGAGTATTTTGTTTAAGTGCGTGGGTGATGACTATTTTTGTCGCTACTCAGACGATCATAGTCCAAAAGCCTCCATCAGTAAAGTTTGAAAAAAATAGTCTGAACTATCTGTCTATTGAGTGGATCATAAAAGATTTATGTAGGCAAACACAAATTCATCTACTAATGCAGAACGAATTATTTTACATGGAATTAGTGTTTTTCATTCTCAGTGAAACTGTGGGCTTGTATCAAATTTTACATGTGTCGCGTTGCGTGAAGACTAAAATACACAGTAGATCTTATAATTTTAGGCACACCAAGTTTTGACTTATTTTCTGCTTATTTTACGGATAAAAGGCTAACGTTTTGTACACACATTTATTTGCAAGTTGTAAATGGTTTGAAGCACTAATCGTTTGTCGACAACTAATGAACATGTGTAATCAATATGATATATATATAATATATTATACATACTTCTTATGCTCTGTATACTATATTGTGTTATTATGGTACTATGTTATATATATTATAGTTGATATGTGTAAAATATAATGTCCCAAAGTTATGCTGTCTTATAATCAGACGGACACATTCGTCCATAGTGAATTACAGCGCTTTAGAATGAAAGATACTCTATTTATATGTACCGGGTTCCGATCACTACGAGCACGTATAGTCCGAATGCATGCCAAGTAACGTAAAGGCAGGGTTTAGTTGTTGATTGGAGACTGTAATAACTTGCTGAGACCTTGGTTGGCCTCGTGCTACATGCTAAATAGAATTCAGCTTACGGGATTTGGGACAGACAGTATTATCTTTCCGTGAGATTAATTTGGACGTTGAGTCATCTCATAGCGAGTTGAAAGGGCAGCATAAACGGCGTGATAATTTCTTAACCTTCCTGAGCTGAATACTGGGAAGAAACTAAACCATCGAAGAAGAGGTTACTCATTTCAAGCATAAATAATCTTAGGAAAGAAAGGAAGCGCAGTAGCTAAGAAGAGTAATTCACATACCTCCCTTCAACTCCGATGAACGCTACCCTGTGGTCTAGTGGATAAAGGTTTGGACTACAGTCTCATGCCTATTCATGGATAGTGAGTCCGAGTCACTGATGCGTGTGGTGCTGATAAGACCCGAGAAGATCCATCTAGCCACTTCACTGGTGGTCACTGCGTACAACCGTTTGCAAAACCTCTGTGAACCAATTTTGGGGTAGTGGTGAATGGTGGCTCACTTACGGACTAACCACAAAACGACTGATCGATTTCAGCGTAGGAGGGAAGGTGATACAGCAGCGTAGGAATGTAATAGAACGGCTATGATACGAAAGGCTTCAAATGACCTTTTGAGTATAAGTGGCATCCAACTATAGTTGGACCTCATTTGCTCCGGAACGACGTCCACAGAATCGTTAGAAACGCATCGTTTTTGGTTAGCCAGTGATTTCGGGAAATCGCACAACTGAACGCGTGCCACTAGATTCACCGGCTACTGTGGACGGAGAGACACATATAATGTACAGAAGGATGCAAGGGAGAAATCCCCATACATTTTGTTCACAACTGGAGCTATTGGAATGTTGCTCTAAAACTAGTCCATTTGTGACTAGAAATTTTCATCCGGACTCTGGAGCTAACTTGGCCAAGCTCCCATTCCGTAGTTTCTTCAGGACCCACTGTTCAAATGACACCTTGATTACACCTTGGAATTAACTTGACTGACTTGATCAAACCCTATGTAACCTGTTTGCTCCCTTACTTATTCCCTTGTAGAATTGTGGTACAAATGTGACTGAAAACAAGCTTGCTCACTGCATTGACTACTCCGAGAGGTCTGTTACAAACACAATCATTCTGGCTAAACCTGATAGATAGTTGCATTAGATTTAGGAGAAGACCCAGTACAGCATAATGGACGTCCGGTTGAACACAGATCAACAGTAATCTGGGTTAATATTAGTTTCAGCGGTAAATGTGAACCTTTTTTTCTAGGGAGATAGTATTGTACGTACTGTTGTCTATTCATACACGAACCTGTTGCCTGCCGAACAATGAGAGTTTTGGTAAGATAATTGTTAAATACATATGTATTAAAAAAAACAAAACATGGCTTATGCAGCCAACTGACTCAGCATATGTGCATTTGAGGCAGTGAACCCAGTTTCAGAAAATTTGAGTTTATTGCTTAGACAGGTGTGGGAAAACAGACATATTTACGCGTCGGAATTGAACTTGATGGAGGCTGGCTAAGAGACTTGGACTGAATTTCCACATTCATATTTGCATTTTTTGACACATCGCAAGCATTAGTAGTAAGTGGAAGTTCTAAGTAGAAATGGAAGCCAGGTATGGGTTTTGCACCTTAAAACGAGCTGTTCATGTACTTAGATTCAATACACCGAGCTGTTTCTCACCCATTCAAAATTGGCTGACGCCTCCAACATGTTTTGTTTACATGTTCCTACAAAATCTAAGCTTCACCGGTGAAATTAAGGGAAATATGAAATGATCTACGCTGTTCGCCTAAATGTGTGACTGGTTCAAGCTAAACTATTTTGAACCAAATTTTCATTTGATGAGTGAACTAGAAGGTTAAGGAATCGTTTAAATATCATGTGAATTTATCAATAAAATGCAATGTGTTCTGTTCAGCAATCCACCGCTTTTTAATTTACTACTCAGAGTAGCATAATATCGCGCGGTTAGTATAACTTCTACTAGAATGTTGGCAAGTTGTGTTGACGAAAAGGAGGTTTCAGTGGAATCGATAGAGTTCTTCGACAGACTGGTAGTAAAATAGAAACAAATAGAAGCTCTTAAGGCGAGAAGCCGATTTCCGGTTGACAAACGGGTGAGTGAACTATGGTTATAACAGTTTATTACTACAGTAACCATTCGTCTTTATTATATATTAAGTTTAAGAGACAGGCTGTACGAATGATCTTCTAGAATGAAACCAACTTGCTTGTAATAAGAAGCCTTAAAATTCACAACTGTTAATTGTTTGTCGTTGATCCCGGTTACTAACACCTCTTTGATTTGGGTAGTATGGTTTTCACTGTTATGTAATTGTTTGGATAGTGTCAGTGGTAGTCAAGTTATGTTGAAACAAACCTATTATAATGCACCTCTGACGTTCATGCTGTGATCCAAGAACGCGGATGGCGCAACGGTTTCTTATCTGCAAATAGAATACACGGATTATGCATTTCAATATGACAACAAACAAATCCGCTCATTTACATACATCATTGGTCCCAGACTGTCTCAGTTGCCACAGTTGCTAATGGTCAATTCCTGCAAGTACACAAAGAACCACTTCAGCCCACGCTGCACTATAAATTTTCTTCTCGTATTTTTGTTCCGGTTACTTCAATGTCACAACCCATGCTGCTGTCTCACCACTAAATTATAGTGTTATGTATAGTATGAGGCGATCGTTCATTCTCACTACATCTGTACAGTAAATTTCACTGAAAGAAGTTACTATTTCCTTAGTTATCTGACTTCTTTTTTGAATACGTAACACCAGTGGATAGTGACACCCACTATTCGGAGAAGATCATAAATCGGATTAGTGTCTGACAATGAAAAAAACAGACATTCAACCATTCACACTTGAATTAATATGAATGTGCCGGTCAGCAAACAGCGGACTTTGTTTTCACCATATTCGTCATTAAACTGATTCTGACAATCTGATACTAGTGGCGGCAAACATGGGCTTTATTTTGCATATATTTTTTCATGTAGGACTTTCATATCACATCTGATGCTGTACGGTTTTCAACTACGATGGTTTCGCAATATATCAATTGTCTGATTAAAACGCCAGTTAACTTAATTTAGCCGGGCTTAACGATAGATTCGTTTATCAAAAACCGTGCATTGGCTTTGGAAAAAGTTCTGTCGATGGATATTTTCTTCTATGTGAAATTGATATTTTTCGGTCGGTTGCAGCACGCACTGTCGGGTGGGCTTTCATGGAAAAAGAAGTTCTAGACTCGATTTCTGTTTCTGCTGAGGTTTCTCATCAGTGTATAGCGGAATTTGAACTCCGCTCCAAGTTTACAATGGGCAACTGCGTTGAAAACTGTCGCTGATTTCATATTTAATGAACTCATCCACTGGATTTCAAATTCACCTAACCAGTCTCAGGGTGGTACGACTTTGACGCAACAGTGCAACTAATACGTTTTGACCCAAGCTGACTTCGGTGTAACTGAAGTTCACAGCTATGCATGTATCCCAACTGTCAATTACAGGTGGTCGCTTTTACAGAACACCTCGCTTGTCTGCGCGCAATCCAGCTGCATCTGTACCTGTTTGCATGCTGGCGAGTATTAGGCCATACACTAGTTTCAGGTGGCCTCTACAATGTAGCCGTTTTTGGTTAAGTGCATCGTACGATTCACTCATAAAGTAGGGCAAAGAATAGAGAACCTGTATGGAAACGTTTGTTTCTAATCACAAGCATAATGTCGTGTTGCTTGGTCTTAATGGTATAAGAATTCACTGGTTCAAACCAAACTTTCAACTCGTTTCAATTTCTCCCAAATTTCCCCCGATTATGGAGTAGCAAACTGGTGAGTACTCACGGGGTAACTTTAATAGCACCATTATCATACGGGAAGTCCAGAATCTCATGATTTTTTCCCGGTTTGTTCGATACATCAGCGACAGCAGGGCATTGTTCAAACGAAGTCGAGATTCAGGTAAATCATTCACTGCGTCCTACTGAATATACGTGATTTATGTCTGGGATTTTCGGCAGTCATGATCTTCATGCACCATTGATAGAATGACAAATGTATGCCAGTTAGAGTCTGGGGATAACAATCTAGTTGGTCGGGACCGGAACACAGCCTGTCATAAATTTGCACCAAGTCACTCCACTTGCTTGGTTGAGCAGCCTTGTTATTCCGCACGAATTATTCTCCTGCATTGGAAGGTTCAGGATCGTCGAAGCGTTAAGAGGATAACTAAACTTCACTAAATATGTTGGCACGTTCAGTTGTTTGTTTTAGTCCAGGTGCAGTTGTGTAACACCGAAATTTCGATTACCTAGTTGGTCGTCAAATAAAGTGCAAAACAAACTTTCAATTTTATTTCTGAGCTAAAAACAAGCAGGACCAACAATTAACAGATATAATCAAGCTACGATATTTCGCACTCATTTCGGTTGTTATCATTTGGAGTTTCCAGTTCCCAAATATTGTCCATTTTCTTGTCAAGTGAATCAGGTCTTCCTGGAAAAACGTGTGTTTTTAAACCTAGTTGAAGCTACTAACAAAAACTGAGATTTAACGTTCGAAACGTTTGTGTGACTCACATGTTCAGAGCCCATTCCGTAGCAGTTACCTGATGCTTTCACAATGTAAAACCTTTTGCTTACAGCTGGTCTTGGGTGTTAATCATATAGGTTCTGCAAAATCACAGGTTAAGAAGAGAAGTTCGGTTAGTGAGATGTTTTTTTCGAATGCAGGAAATTGAGCCTTGTGGTTTAGTAGTATATAACACTTCACCAATTGAGTGACCACATGTTTTTATGAAATTTTCACTGAGGTGAGTTATACCTGGAAAACTCGTAACGGGAACCACTGTACAAATGGAAATATCTGTGGTCCATGGATCGAGTCAAAATGTGATTGGACAGTTATTATATTTCTGGACGTAAAATTGATTAATGACGACCAATTCACTTCGTTCCGTACTTTATTCATCTACTGTCGGACGAAAACATTGATGAGTGGTTTTGCAACGGTCGACACGAACAAATCCTAAATGCTCAGTTGATGTAGACACTACTGTCCGTGTCCTCTGTTTCCTTCTCACAGACAAGTCTGATTAAATGACCATTTCTTCAAAGTGATACAGCCGCTTTTCCTTTGCGGTGATGAGCGTCCTCTATATATTTGGATAAATATTAGTCATTGGTGAGTTTGGTTTCTGTCGAAATTGAACATCAACCACAGTTGATCGCACTTGTCGCATTTCCGCAGAATTTCCAGTCGACTCCTTTCTAAAACAAGAACTAGACTCGAGTTTCGCTCTTGTTAGAACTCTTCTTGAATGTACATCTGTAGTGGTCAAGACGAGTTACTGAATAGACTAGGTAAATGTGATTGTACGTCACTAGGCCATCGGTAATAACGAAACGAACGAATGAGACAAAACAGTTACAAAGTACCGGCAATTTATGGTAATTAAAAGGATTTGACTCACAGGAAAGTGTTCACAAGTGTTCGAGATGACCACCACAATATTCCAAATTACCAGTATCTGGAAGTGGGTAATATCACGGAGTCGCCGTGGACTGCTGAAGCGTGATCCGGGATGCGACGATGTTCGTAGTACAACGGAGCTGAAAAATTGGATGATAGATCCGTGTAGTATCGTCAAACGACTTCACAACTGAGAGAAGAGCAGGCCGACGTGCAGGAAATTTGTATTCTATTACAAGGTCATTTTTATCAATTTGAACAACATGCAAAGGTGATACAACAGGTTGCGTACAGAAATGAAGCGTCGTTTTGCAAACGAAAATAAGGAAATCTCTACAAATCGTTGTCACGACCAGGACTAGAACTCCAACCACGTTTTTCATGAGACAACCGGGTTTGCCACTGCACAACTGATTTCACTCCAGATATGACTGACTAATCATATGCAAACGCCCAGCCACATTTGGATTGGTCGTCGGGCATTCGGCTGGCAAGCTGAAACGCATCTTTCTTGCTAACACGTGAATTGAATTCGGTCGAACGGCTAGAGTTTAGTATGATGCCACTTTGACTACACAACTGTTCAACCACGCAGAATGATGCTCTCGCACTGTATCAGATGATCACTTTTTCGTACGACAGACGTATGATTCTCGAAACCAGAAAAAAAGAGTACACGCAACTGCTGATCGTGTAACTCTAAAGTTTGCCTTCGATTTGTGACATAACAACGAGAGTTGAACGAAATTGCGCTGCTAGGTAATTTGTCCCAATTGGGTTTATGTGCTTTCTTGGGAGAACTTCCACCGTCGGATCTCCTTTGGAAGGGTGACTAATAAATGTATTTCTGTTATTCACAAGAGTTACTTAAATTACAACTCAACCGCCTGTAATTTGGACACTTTAACAAAAGATACCCTCCCATAAGAAACAATTTTGTCCTCTTCGGAACATGTTCCTTGCGAAAGGAGTAATGAGTATCAGAAGAAGAACAGCTAAAGTAACATGAATTATTTCATTACCACAGTTGTGTTTTAATACGTAGACATCGGTTGTGTCTTGAGGGTTGTCTGTTACAAGCAGGTTGGATGACGAACAAGAAAGAACAGACATTTTTCATTGAACACCGTCTCAACTTACTCCTCAACTGATGTGCCTTTGGAGGTCATTGATACATTTTAACACCTTTTTGAGAAACCTTCGATAGAACTTCAATCTGAAGTCAGTGTGCACTAAACAGTAAGGATGTATAATCTTTCAACTTTTTAAAAGGATGCATTTCATTCACGTTCTCTCCCATATTTTCCCGTCAAAGTACTTGGTCCGAGTCAACCAGATGTTTCTGTTTTGTTATCAACTGAGCTACTTTCTAACTGATACAGCATGATTGTAAACATGTTTAATAATGTTGCAGTTCGGCTCCGAACAACCTCGTTATCCGTCGTCGTATATACACATTACCTAAGGGTAACTGAGGTCACAGTTATTTTTTTGTTCTGTTCCTGCTGAAGTTAAATTAACTCGACAAATAACAACTTTAAATTTGTTTGTAGACTACACATTTCAGCCTCTTCAAAATCTGATGTAACAAGATCGGAATAAACAGAGAATACTAACCACTTGATAAAGCTATTTCGTTTTGCTATTTAATGGCATTGTAGAAAGAACCAACATACGCGCGTAGTAGGAATTATTCAAAAGTTTGTTGCATCTATTTTTCATCAAATCCAACAAATGTATACAATGCGATCTGATATAATTACTCATGGTTACCAAACTGAAGCGTAAAACAATGAAAATACCACAATTTTTCCCTCCTAGAACATATGAAACAAACATTGCTGCTCGAATAAAAGCAACTTAGGCAACAATGTAGCAATTTGAAGAAAATGTGTCTACCTGTGAGAGTGGTTAAGTGTGATGAGAAAGAGTGGGTATGTGTGAATTGTATTGGGATGTTGAGTGGTATACTCGATGAGATAGCGGGAACTGTTTGGGGAATAACTGAGAGATTTTTTGTAAGCTGGTTTGTTGGGGTGTCCGACGATAGCATAAAATCCCTGTCCACATAGACCATTTTTTGAAGACGGTCAATACTAGCGGTATCATGCTTTCCGGTTCGATCGATAGTGAAATACTAGCGTGATATCACTCCGAATATTTCAAAGTAGGGAGGTCGCAGTGAGCGTTTTACTGAAACGTACCGAATAAACACATGTGCACGAGTATGTTAGTCATGAGGAATGCTACTGGGCCATTCACGTTTCCACGTGAAGAGTGAGCTAGTAAATTCTATGTGCTTCTGATGGACTTAAATTTGGTTTACCGGGTCGATTGAGTGAGGCAACTTTCGGGGAAACTAACTGGGTTGTCACAAAGTTTATCCGCACACTAGTTCGGCTGGAGCCATTCCAGAATCCCTGTTTAAGATTGCCCTGATACTCAACGGTGGTAAGCGGAGGGCATTCGGTCCATTTGAATGCGGGAGCTTGGGCAGTTATTGGTTCCTTCAGCTTTCAATGGGAATGCTCTGTCAGACAGTTCAAGGAGAAATGATATGCAGTCGTTTTGATCTGTTCGCAAACAAACACACACGTTGAATCACGGAGGAGGTGACACTGGTATTGCGCGTCTTTATCTGTTATAACCACAGAAGGTACAACGAGATTTGGGAAGGAGAACAGTCCTGGCAGTAATCTGACTACCATTGTCGGGTATGAGAATAATTATTGGTTAACGAGTAAAACGATCTACACACGTGAATAAGAACGCCTTTCCATCAAGAAGTGTCAGTGGACCAGTCTTATCTAGGTGGATTTGTGGGAATAGAGAATGTGTTGTGGGGAATTGGCTGGATAAAAAAACATGATAGTGGATCTTGTTATGCCAACAGTGCAAAAAGAATTTAACCTGAATGCATATGTCATGGTTCATACTAGGTCAGCCGTAACGTGAAGATATTAGTTTGAGTCTGGTAGCTATTCCGGGGTGTGACAGAGAATACAAGAATTCGAATGAGGAACTACGACAAGATAGTGAAACAAATGGTATAGGATTGAATGTAGACATATTGCACGCGACACTAGAATGCGAATGAGAACAGGAAACACTTGACAACTGGAGAGATGAAAAGGAGTCAAGATGGTACATCTCTTCATTGTTGAGCTGTGCTTGTCAGTTTCTTCAAATTTATACCAGATGACGTTTAAATCGCATAAATGTGTATTCTGAAGACAGCGTTCGAGAAGACATTGTGGATCCTGAAATGTGAGGAAGGTTCGTCGTAAATTGTGCGATGAAATCAAGGTGATGAATTAAGATGGGGAGTATTTGTCCAATAATGGAGTTGAGCGCGTAGACGAAAGGTTTATGATCAATGAAAACAATGAAAACGCGATGTTCTAGCAAATATCGGAAATAACGAACTGGTAAGTAAGTCACCAGTAACTATCTTCAGAATTTGCTATAATTAATTTGGACATGGGACAGCTTTTGAAAGAAAAAACAAAAGGTGTTGCAATTCCCAATTGACCAGTTGTTGTAGAACTCCATCAAATGCCTTTGCTGAAGCATCGGTTGAGAGGTACAGTCGAATGTTAAGTCAAGTATTAAAACGCAACGAAGCACTGGTTTCACCAGCCACTCGCTTGCCAGCATTAAGCTAATACAGCACTTGAGGATTAAATACGGCGCCTTTTTTGTTCCGTGTAAATGATTGATTAGTGATTGTAGGATATGTGAACAATGAGGTATGAAACGACGACATTAGTTGACTATACCAATGAAACGCTGATGCATGTACAGTGTGTACAGCGGACTTCGATGTGTTGAGTTTTGGAGGGAGATGACAAATGTCGCCTTAGTAACTAATGTTGACACTGTGCAAGGTATCACTAGCATAACAATTGTTGATGTGCCCAGTCGGTCATGACCGCTGTCAGTTGTAAACCGTTCTACCAGACCTCGAGCTGATTTTCTGGGGTCCGATTAACTACCCACGGTCTTTGCAACGCACTGGATTCCTAGCACGGGGCTTACCCTAACCATGTCAGGTTAACGGACGAGGCCCGTATACTGCGGCGACACGGGTTGGCCCGTGAATTTATTGACCACATCTCATTTAGATCACATGACGGCGCGATGACCACTGTGGTTCAGCCCATTAGGAACAACACCTGCTCAGACATGCCTCTATGACAGACGACTAACTCCGACGTATGAAACAGCACGCAACATTGGGCTAAAGTAGGCAAACTAAAAAAACACGATATTTTTCTAAAAGGCAGGTGGTCAGTGGAAGGTTGAACTGCTGCAAAAATATTTTGCATCTTTGAGGGAAGTTAATTGAAATCCCGGCCATATATCACCTACCCGTATATACTGCATAGCACACTGTGGGAACTTGAAGAAAACCTACGGAAGGTCATTTGGAGTACCAGGGCAGCTCGAGGGGTGGCAACGCACGTTTGAACTCGAAGCCTTTATGATCCAACCAACTTTCACGCCTTGTCACCAGCACGGACTTGTGCACAGTATCCTAGATCATGCGCGATAAATTGACTGCAGTTTGTAGTAGTGACCCTAGTGATATTTCATTACAGATATATCTTTAAATGTGCGTATTCTCCATTCTTACCGAATAAACGTACCGCTTGGATCACTCGGTTTCAGAAGATCCAACTGCACTGCTAGATGTCATTCCATCTATCGGAATTCACCTTTACTCATAATCACAAGTGTCTCAAAGTCACCGTTGGATCAACAGTCACTAACTCCATCTACTTGTCAGTCTGCTAGCCTGTCAGAATAGTTCTTCAAACCTCACGAGCTTTTGGTGTGCTCGTAACAAAATCAGCATGCAGTCAACCACAAGCCATTCGAATATTCACACCGTTCATTGTCGTTATCATGCGCCAACTTCCCCTCCAGTTTAACTTTTCCGACCATGCGCCCACGAATTCCATGAGAGACTCGGTCGCAATTGCATACGGTGAACATTTTGCCCAAATAAGGCTGAAACGGAAATCCTGAATCACTGGGCTCATCGCTCTGGCAATGACGTTTCTTCTCAGGTCAATCAGATCCCCATGTGTGATCCCTATGTTCAAGTTTGTGCGAATTTCTGTTCACTCAGACAGCCGGTGCATTTTAGCGGCTGTACGAGTAGTTTCGGTGACCACAGTTGTGAGCAGCATGAAAGGGACACGTTCGAATGCACAGCCTTACCTAATAGTATTCTCACCAATGGGTTAACGAGAGCGTCGTGTATTCTACTATCGTCCAATCACTTTCCCGAGTGTAAGACCCAACCACAACAATCGGAAACAGTGAACGCACATTTGATAGGCATTTTAGGCAACATGATAAGCACTGTGCGAAACATGGTGCGACTACCAAAAAGGTGTAGACTTGGCATGTCAGTCGCCCGTGTGCTCACCGCATCTGCTGACTAGCGCCCTTTTTGTTCACACATTGCGCAAATTGACCGGAACTTAGAAGACGACTCCTAGGTTTCAAAAGCTTGATAACTTCCGTTACCTTGATACATAGTAAAGAATCTGATAAGCAGTTTTACAGTATAGTTCGTCTAAGAGGAGTATGCACTATGCAGCAGTTGTTATAGAGGTTAATAAATTCTCTTCAGCAAAGTTTCGGTATAAACAACGTATTTTTTCCTAAATTAGCAGGAGAACATGTAAGAGAACAATGCACACGCAGCTTATAAACACACAGCAGCTGCGTTTGTACAACTGAAATGTCATTCGAATTGTTTTGTATTCATTTCTTTCGGCGTTAAAAACCAAACCGGTACAGACTGTAGATCTGTGAACAGATCAAGTGACCATCGTGTACCGACGTGGTTTAGGGTACAAACCACGTTGGTTTGATACGGGATCTTCAACAAATCTTACCGACATCTATGTTTTGACTTTTCGAATGAAGAAGACCTGGATGAGGTTTGAGGTGACTGCCCACTTGTTACAGATCGAGTCTACTATACACTGGTCCGATATTTCCATGCGCTTTGAATCTGATGAGGTATGAAAGTAGTTGTTTATGATTCTCAGCTAAGAATGAAGAGAACTGAACCTATGGTACCGTGGATGAATGGTTGGTTTGATCAGTTTTGGACAGGTTACTCCTCATATCCAGTGAGTTCATTTAAACACGAAGCCGGCTACTGAGCGTAACATTACCAACTTGAACGGTGGAACACCTTCTACTAAAACTACATGGTAAAATTTAGAACGTCCATGTAACCGCAGTTTGCTCACTATGTCTAAATGAAAGGAAAGAAACGGGATAAAACATGACCAAGTTACTGTAAGGCAAACACCGTGGATATGGACACCAGCACACTTCGGATAGTGCCACTTAGCTTGCGGGTACTTGTAAGCTAATTAATAATTTTGTTGAATTTGCCTCATACTAGCCGATTGGGTAGAACAACACAGAATAGAGTTATCACATTTTTCTGTCCGGTTAGGTAATCCAAATATCTCTCTGGAGCGAATTCACGCACTACGAAAAAGCTATGGCTATATGTGTGGCAACGTCCACTACGCATTACTATTCATACGCTTGCTGAATTATAGAAGCTAATGGCGTTCCAACCAGTCAGCCATAGTATAAGTGCTAACTAAACTAGGATACCTTGTGACAGACAGATACACCTTTCTGCAGCCGTCGTCTGGAAACCAACGATTTAATTGACGTAAACGTAAAAAGAGTATTAAGCACAGTGTACCTGCCTCAGAAAGCTCTGATGTCGTTATTCAGGCAGCGAATGATCCGGATCAGTGGAGTCCATAACACCACATAGGTTCGTCTGATCTCGAATGCCAAACCCAGTCCAGAATTTCGAAAACCCCAAACCACCGGTATTTTAGTAGGAGACGGCGGCTTCATAACACACTGCGAGAGGTCGGCTTAGTCTCCCCAGCTCAATAGATCTCCTGAAGTAAAATAATTTGGTACTCTTGAAGTGAGTGGTGAAACTGTCTCCCGGTAATGTTTTCGAGCCGATGCTGCTTCTCACTTCAACAGATTGAACAAGCATCCGAATCTCTGTTTCCGGCTAGACCCATTTATAACGGGCATCAAGGGGTTCTGGCCTAAGAATGTACTGAGTGACAGTGTTCATTCCTAGAGTCAAGGTGATAGGAAAATCGGCATTGGTGGCGGTGTGGCTCGTTATTTAGATTCACAGTTTGGCACTGGATTATCCTCAATCAATCTGGATAGAAGCCAAAATCATTCAAAATTTCATGTGCTTGAGTGATGTGTTTTGTAGATCACCTTCTGCATACAGGTAAACCGACACGGTCATGTTCAACGTTCTACTCAGAATATCGTCGTTATGTTACATTCAAACTTTTACAATGTGATACTTTGTTCACCCGGACCTAGAGCTCACGAACCACTTAGTTAATGCAACAACAGCTTTTCTTCGTTGAGGAGTGATTAGAAGCAGTTATAGAAGTTGAATCATTCAGCGTGTCTGATAACACATTAGGCAACGAGAGGACTTGGCGCCATCTTGTCTTACCTACATTCTTACCAACGGAGTTGATGTGGTATGCAGTCTAAAAATTATTGCTCCATTTGAAAACTGAAGTAACGTAATGTTTTAATTATTCCTTCTATACAGAATCAGACAAAGTAGTTCCGAAAATATGGGTCTAAATACCTATTTCAAAGGGGATTTCATACAGACAGCGACAGAGCTTAAGAAGATTGAATGATCTGACCCTAACATTACAGTCGACCTAGATCAACACTGGCAGGGTATTTTTGGGGAAATCTTTGATAGCATCAACAGTCATACTCTAATAAAATGTCCTTGATTTAGTAAAAAAGTTGAACGCTTAGGAACTCGAGTCAAACTTCTGAATACATTGAAATGTTCAGCATGAAACAGATATCATCTAAAATAAACTGAACTTGTGCCTGTTGGATGTGTCACGTGACACAACGTGGTAATATTACATAGCTGAAAACGAATCCTAAGCTGTGTCACGTGTCACATTAGACAACCTATCCACAAATCACCCGGTTCAGGCTTTACGTCCTGTCTTCTTGGAAATCTGCACATTCGGCTTGACGGAAACGTTAGCAGTACCATTTAACAGATGCCTACCGGAGGTCTGAAAACAGCTCGCAGTATCACCCATCCTCAAAGATGTATGTAGAAATGACACACTAGACAACTGATGAATAACCTGGCCTTCAGTTGTCTGCAGTGTGGCGAAGAGTTTACTAGATGATGTTCTCTGGGCTAAGATTAAAGACCACGAACTTTTATCCAAAGGGAAGCTTGACTTCCGTGAGTGGGACTGGCCAGTGACCTGTGTTATCTTGATTTATCCAAAGCCTTTGACAGGATTAATCGTTTCAACTTGCTGCGGAAACTCCAGAATTATAATCTCAATGAGGGTTTACTTACGAAACTTGACTATTTAACTGAACTTTGGTTGAACGCCAAAGTGAATAGACGGTTTTCAGAAAGGTTTCGCGTCAACATGGATGTTCTGAAACGACACATATTATGACTACTGTTACCCATTCTCTTTGTTCTTGAGCCACTCAGCACTGTCAAGTCACTGATGTTGATTTACATCAACGACACCAAGCTTCGGCGAATTCTGGACTTCCCGGGAGGTGTGCTAACCTTATAGAACGATTTGAGCTGTATAGTTCGGCGATCCATAAAAAATAACTTGCCGTTCAATGTCAACAAATGCAAGGGCATGCACATTCGCCAACAAAATTATGTCGACTATTACCCTGGAGTCACAGAGGTATTCATATCAGTGTGTGAACGGTATGTGAGGACGTTAGTGACAGTTTGAATATGTCTACGAATGGCGCAGCCATGACTAAAAGGGTGCAAACAACGTGGAACTTTTTGAGAGGAGGTTGTGAAATATTTCTCCTTGAAGTTCTTCCCATTATGTTTGTCTCCATGATCTGCGCACATCCGAAAACGAGCATATAAGCTTGTCCTCCTTATCCTGAAAATGATTTGGCACTTACGTAAATTATGCAGGGACGAGCCATTGGAAGAATGAGTAGACTGAGGAAAATTCTCTATCTAGACAGGCCTGAGAAACTAGGTGACTGCTTACATTTCAGATGAGGCCTATTTGTTACCTGCATGGTATTTGACATCCCCAAATCATCCACCTGCACATCTTCCATGGATAAACAAAGCTGAATGGTTGGAGGGTCGTTTATTAAGGCTACTTTGTAAGCAGAATGGCTTCACAGCTATGGGCTATTTATACTGGAACACACTGCCCAACTCTGTGGCCACGGCTGAATCGATGAAGAGCTTTAAAATTCAAGTCAGTTGGCATATATGTGAGAGATAACCTACCCTACAAGTTACCCAGCTGTCCTAGTTGACCAAACCCACATGTTACTAAGTCTGTATGCCTAACGGAATGTAACTGATATGACTGTAAGTCAATAACCTCGTTGAACATTCTTCTTACACGTTTCTGTTCACGTTTTTCTGATGTTCAGGAACCCTCCAACACCATGTTTCCTCAACGAACATAGAGGCAGGAACGCAGAAGCAAAGCTTTCTCTATCTCTCCTGCATCAACCTATGGACCTATGAATTGAAGCTGTTTAGTGTCTGTAATTGTAGCCGATGTCTTATAAAATCCTGAAGTGTACGGTACCGAACAAGACCAGCGGAATGATATATAATGCCGATTACATCTAATTGTGTGATAGACTTTATCTCTGTCTTATCTTTTCGTTCAAAATAATGTCCTCGACGTAGGTGAAACTAAATTCCTGTTACATCGACAGACCTTACAAAATAAAAATAACTGGTGTGAGTATGACACTTTAGTAGATCATATAACTGTCCGATGGTATTCAACTAAACTTTGAAAGTAGTTCTAAGTGAGTACTAAAATGGTTACAACTACTAGGAAATGATTCTGGAACACAAAATACTGATGTGAGAGGGTATATCCAGTATTAAGTGAAGTCTTGCTTATACCATGAATCAACACCAAAATAGGTGTGCAGGTATACTTTAGCTGCGCCCGTTTGGGTACGTTATATTAAAGTAGCCTAAGGTGACCAAATCGGTGGAGATTGTTGAGTATAATGTTGACAACAGAAAATAGAACCGGACAGTTCAACAACATTTATTAACTGAGACAGGGACGGAATGGTCTGAAATCGCCAACCAGTATAAAACAAGCCGGTTTGCATGGTTGACAAAGTGTGCTTCATCCCTCATTGCAGTTCGTGGTTTTATTTAAAAATGATACAGTTTTTAGAAGCTTCCAAGTAACCTCCGGAGATAATCAGAGAAGTGAAAGGTTAGGGGTTTTTTTAGGACTGATTGTCAAGAAAATATTCTCAACATTGTGCAGTTAACCTTTTTTGCTCATAGCTGTGAAAATCCAGCTGACAATAGCAAACACAATAAAGAACGACTGAAGAAGCAAACGGTGGTTCGGTTCAAGTGTGATAAAATAACGCATATTTCCCTGATCTGTACTATACATAAATCAGTATCATCAACGATAACCTGTGTCATATTTTGATTATCAAACGGAGTATTAATCTAACAAATTATAACTATCTTTTAAACGTTGGTATTGCTGTTTGTATGCATTTGAGTTAACCCATTTATAGTTGTCAGGACTTTGCAAACCTCACCTGAGTAGCTAATCTCCAAAAGCGTATAAGCAGACAACGAATTTATGTAGGATACTTCCTGTTTATCCAGCGAAGCGCGTTTCTTTTTATCATGCTACAATCACAGACAGTGTGTAATGTCTGTTTTTCCTCCACGCAGTTACCTTAACTGTAACTCACGGGAAATGTCAGCCTCAATGTATAGTCTTTGAAAGGCAAAATATTACTTCAGTTTGAAATTGGTTCACGATTAATAAATAACCATAAGCCCACATAGCGTGGACGTCGCTAAAGAATATCATCCGTCTCCAGTCCGAAGATACTATCTAAAATCGGCGGTTTTCTTTTGATTTTCCGGTAATTACTTTTAGCGTGTTCTACGTATTCATTCTAATATCAGTGATGGGGGAGAAAGTTTTACAATGATATCCAGATTTATTAATATGTGCGGGGTTTTTTATTCCTGCGGTGGATTGCTAAATCGACGGGATTTACATTTATTAGAAATTTCCACAATTCATTGCTGCATTTTAATTGACAGGAAACGTATAGTCATGCTGTGTCACTGATCCATTGCGTATGCCCTGTGAGTCAGGTTAGGAACTAATTTGTACACATGGTCATATAATTGATTTTGGCTACATCATAATCTTATACAATGTGTTTAGCTCATTCCTATGATTCACGTATAGCGAATGAATGAATGTTACACATAGAAGTTGTTGGTATTTCCATACAGGTTACAATTTATATCAGCCTACACTCTTTCCAGTCTACCTGCAGTGATGTGCAACGGGATCGTTGTGTACAGTTTGTGGAAATTAGAATTCCTTTCATATTCCCATGATAAGGCCATGCGGAAACTCTAAACAGCTGAACAAAGAAAGTGATTGTCTTTTGATCTACGGGGTAGGATGTCAACTTTATTTTCTCAAAGAAACAAACTAAAAACAAATTACTTATTTCTGGCCCCTTTTAAGACTTGCTTGTTATTAAACCGGCGTTATATCACTGTCAAAATTCAATCGAATGGAAGTGAACAATTTAATATTTTCTTAATAAATTGAATTGTTTGTCATATGCTAACGGGATAATATTTTGCAATTTTTTTTATCCAAATGCCAGTCTAAAGTTATTGGGAATTTAGAAACCTAATGAGAATGTAACGTTGTAGAATGCTCACAGCAATTCGGCAAATTGGCGATGAATATGCATTTATTCACTCCGAGCAAATAAACTTTCTGTTGATTAAGTTTTCGATAAACGGATTGCCTTTATCATTCGACCTTACGATATTCAACGTTGTGAGAAATTCGCCTAAATATACAACAAAATAACGTTGTTAGTTTGTTAGCATACACCTAAGAATCACTAAATAGATTTTTGTTCTTTCGACCGGACAACTGTAAATTCGTACATTAGTAAACAAACAGTGATGAGCTAAGTCAACCATTTGAAAGAAAATGGGCTGCCATACAAAGAACTTCTGACGATTGCCAGCTTTGACTTGATATACAACCAAAGTAGCACACAGAGAATCACCCTGAACGGTTTGCGTGACAAGACTAGCCAGTCACCACTAGGTGTCTCGTGTTCAGGGTGTCACCTTGGTGTAGTTTCATGAACGAACCTGCATTCTCGTCAAAAATGCTGGTCAGTTCGGTTTTTACGTCTAGACAGCAATAGCCAGAAGGGAAATTAGAAGCACCAACATGGACCACACCTGAAAATTACATGGTATTCACTCTTAATCTCCCCAACTGGGCATCCCATCTATCGATTGTTTTATTGAGCGATTGCCAAGCTGTATTTCACGACATACGCTAAATGAACATTATATCCCGGGTACTGCACATGGCAGCATAACACATTATCAGTGTGGCTAATGTGAATGTGTAGCAAAACGTTTAATATTTTTGTTACATATTTATATCGACCTGATTCATCGATAGCAAGTATTAATGCTTGAACGCTCTACTACATGCCGTTGAATATCACCACGGATGTGTTTTTGTTTTACCTATGACAGCACGTGCCATGGTATGCGAGTAGGGTCAAGCTTGAAAGATAAACTCATAAAACACTACATAATGGGCAGTGTTTTTTCTCCTCCCGGTTGTATGAGCCAGTAGCCCTTAAAACGAAAACTTGAATTGTTGTGCCGGGTGAGAACAAATAAACCGGAGTGCTTAGCTGAAATTTTAAACCCAAAAAGAAGTGACTTCTAAGCGAATTTGCAAACGCCAGTAAACGTTTGATTTACTGTCCGAGACAAGAGCAACTATACATTCTTCGTGACTTTTTTTGAACTAGAAGGCTACTGACTGTAACGAAGAGAATAAGAGTCCAACTGTTATTGTTGAATACTAGGGGAAAAAAGAAATGGCCGGAAATTTTTAAAGGTCACTACAACTTACACGTGTTAGCGAAAGACAGTTTGCTGGCTCTTACTACGATTCTACAATAAGTTTCACACTTGAATACACTGAATATCTTCGTATTCTGGACCACAAAAAGCACTGAATGGAACGATAAAACAAGAAGTTAGCCGTTCAGGAGTTTCAGAACGCTGTTGTCCCTCTTTCAACACAGGTAGTACAAATGGATTTTTTAGGCCTCCAGCTTCTGTTCTGTGCCATTGACTCGAGCTACACCGGGGTCTTCACGTTGTGAACCGAGTCAACGGTCTAAGAGTAATGAGCAAAGGACTGCCCGCCCAAGAATGTTCCAAGTTGCCTGTGGCATGCAAGAAATGTTTGCACGTCAGATACAAACACCACTACACCTTGCCACACACATGTTAGAGCTGTGAACAAGCGAGAATTTTATCGAAATTATTTAACCCTTGTTGAAATATATGATTATTGTCATTTTGTATAAACAAGTCAACCGACTTTTATATCTCGCAAAAATTTAGACAGACGTGGAGAGTGTGCTTCAATTGTTTCAACGAGTGTTCTACGAGTGTATCACTCACTGCACACACTCGTGCATTTGTCACAATCAAAACGACGTAAAAACGAAAGTAAAGGTCAGAACGTCTGACATCCAGTCCGGCTGAACTGATCGTCCTACAGTGGTGAACACAGAAACAAAATCGGGATGAAAACCATGTCATGGTTGTTCCAACTGAACGGTTTAATCAAAGGGGATACACAGAAACAGATATATTCTAAACCAGTCAGGTTAGCGAACCACTATAATCACTGTCATGCTAGCTGACGTAGGTGTGAGCTCCCATTTCAAGTAAAACCACTCAGACCCATCGTACAAATGTTTTGGCCAGCACAGTCTAAGGTCGATAGCGCCTGACTGTTGAAAAACTTGATAAGTTTGTGAACATCTTAGTGTTCGAAAGACAACGCACGTTGGGGAAGCAGCATGGAGATGGACAGGTATTCCCATATCGTATTGTGAGATCAGAATGATTTTCACCAAATAGTGCATAATGAGGAAAAGTTACAAACTACTAGGAGATTAGCTGAAAACTGACAATATTCCAGTAGAATCTGATGTGCGTCATGCAGTTTTTAAGTTCAACCCAGCATTATTTCACTATGACCTGATGCTTTATAGCCCTGTTGCAAAAACACCAAACATCGCATGGTGTTTCCAAGTGCTGCTGCTGTATTAATGAGTCGCCTATTTGCGATTCATGTCGACATGCTTTATTTGATCAGTTAAACTGTGTATCAGTGTCATAGTGAATTCAAATCACTGCTTCGTCAGGATGGACGTGGTTAGCACATTCATAAAACGATCGTTAATTTGCGCCGCTTTTATCTCTAAAATCTTGATTTGCCCTCAAAATTGACATATCCAGGATTTCAATAACGTCTAGTTTGGGTAGACCCAACTTCTGTACCATACGATTTTCATTTGGGAAATTATGACTTAGGGCGATATCTCGGTATATCTGTGTACTGAACGAAATAGGGTGAGTTTAGGACGTAACACGCTTTGTACAATAATCGTGTGCGCCCACAAACTGAATTGTCTAGAACTTTGAGGACTGAAAGGATAAGCACACGTGATAATGGTTTAGAATCGATCCATCCATTTTGCGGAGGATGTGCCGAAATCGCGTACCTTCAGTTGACTGGCTCGTTCTGTGAGTACCTGTGAGCGTGTTTGGCCTGGTGGTCAGGCAGCTGGGTGCAGAGTGTCTGTCAGTAGGCCTAACTCTAGATGTAAGTTGTCTACAGTACACATATTCCCTGCTTTATGGAAAAGCGTCCTGACTAGACTTCTCTTATGCTGCCCCAAACAAAAGTTTTCGAAATACATGTACTGTCAAGTCCTGGTAGGTTTCTTGTAGACGGATCTCTCTACCGTGCCATCTGGTCTTCGGGTGACTAGAATGTCCAGGTACGGAAGGCAGTCATTCGCTTCGTTCTCACTCGTTAGTTTTAAGTTTGGATGAGCCTGGTTCAACTTCGAGAATACTTAGTTGTTCATATCAAGGAGCATGTATCCAAACGGCCGGAGAAGCAGTTAGAAACGCCAGGACTCTGTATGGATGCCGATGGACGCCACCCCGCATCTTCCGTCGCAAGGCCCATAATACAAACAGGACACATAGTCAAAGTTTCTGACGCGTTCTCGGTGACCTTTCGGAGCAACCGGAAACGCATATCCCATTAAACGTCACAGTCCTCCCTGTGTGTTCAAAAACAATCTGCGTTGAAACTGCGGCTACCCCGATAGTCAGCATTCCCACAATTTTGATTTTCAGTTTTGGTGTCTGTGTGTTCAATCCCTTAAGCCATGACTTCCGCTCTGTGGAATTTTGACTCGTTTAAAAATAGTTACATGTCCATATGTGATCAGAATGTACGAAATGTTACTCCGGAGAACATCACAAGAATTGCGTCTTCTCATTGTTTTATTCAAGTTCATCAAAGGAACAATCTGTTTGAAGTTTTGTAGTGCGTCTCCGATATGCCATACACCGTTTTCATAGATGACTTGAAATGCTCAGTATGCTTCTTTTATG
>LUCH01001454.1:0-21354 GCA_013368495.1 Paragonimus heterotremus
TAAATGAATTCTCTGGCCAAGCGTCTTTTGCGGACACAACACAACAAAGTCCAAACTTGAGTCAAATAATTTCGTTTGTGGCGGGTTGGCCGGAAAGTCCATTCAAATGTGGAAGCTACTGTCAGCTGTGAGTAAGGTCCAGTTTGTGACAGTTTAACTGTCTAAATCACGAGGTCGTATATGCTTTGTAAAGAACTTCATTCACTTGACATACTTGTGTGATATTGTTGGTTCTGCCACATTATGAAGTCTGGCAGTTGCAGGCTATAGGGGATGATCCGGAAGTTTGCCGATCAATTGGGTTAACAGGTGTTCAGTTTTACTACCAAACCCTCATCAACGTTTTTTGCAAATCACTTACCTTTAACTTTAAACTGTTAGTGTCGTTCGGCCAGTTCAGCTGCCTGGACCTCGAGGGGCTTACGTAACTGGTCCAGCCAGAGGATCCTCCGTGCGCCTACCTGTTGGTTTGATTCCAAGGGGCGGCCGCAATATTTTTTCAGCTAGTTCGGCAACTTTCACTGCCAAGAAAATACCTCCAGCACCTAGGCGGTCCAGTCCCGCTAGTCGTTCTCCTGTCTCCCCACATCGACACCCGTGGTCGCGTCGTCGTACGCATGTGGTTTCAGGCAGTCGTTCTAGATCCAGATCATCTTCCTCTCACCAATCGTCATCTTCTTCCGGAAGCCGCTCACGTCCAAGACGTCGACGGCGACTGACTTCTCGATCTCGCTCTCGTTCCAGCCCTCGCGGTGCGTCCCAACCCCATTCAAGCAGTGCACGTAATGGCAGGTAGGCCGCTGTCTTCTTTCTCTGTCTGTCGTCATGTGCAATTGCATCGTTGATTTAATGTGTTTTTGTTCGTTTGAAGCATACTTCTCCGGATTGACATTTTCTAACAATTTCATTCATTAATACAATTCCTCACATTTGGTTATCTGTTGCATATTGTTGGATCATACGTATACATGTGCACAACGTGCATGATCCTCGCAACGATTTGCTGCCTTTCTGCACGTATGCACCGGCAAAACGTCCATTCATCTAGACTGGATAAAACGCCTTTGTTTTTTGAGTTTTGGTAACCGTCGTTTGTGCAACTTTTGATTTATATCGATTGTTCATCCAGCCACCGTTTTCAGCCCGACTTTGTGTCTAACTCAACACAGTTCCACAGCGCTCAGCATACTAACCGACGAATTCCAAAAATGTGGCGTTTCGTTTGGATATGGTAGGTGCGTCGATGAGTCGCGATTTACCTTCAAGAAATTTGAGGGAAGAGCTCATATATGGGGAGTTTAGGGTGGGCTGTTGAATGATGACCTAAACATATCCATGGTACAAGATGATGAGAGTTCAGTCGATGGATTAACTACCTGACCACCTGAAAAGAGAGTTCATCTGTACTAAGTTGTGTTCACTCGGGTGAAAAATGGTAAATCGAGTTTAAAATGGTAACCGGACGAGTGGTCGATGTTAATTGAAAATCGTGTAGACGATAATTGGCGAACCATCGATGACAGCAACAAATTACACTATTTACTCTGAGTGAGTGGTTACTGAGCCAGTGAACGTCTTTGTAAGTGCAAAAGATCTTTGCTGGGACGGTGCGTTTTGCATATAATGGTCGTTGTGATCCGTGTAGCTTGATCATCGCAAGTCATCCCGTCCACTTTTTAGTTGTGTTTATCGTTAAGAACCTACGAGTGGCTTCGTCTTCAATCTGAGCTATCAGAACTGACATATGGATCTGGATTAGTGATTCACCGTCAACCGTAATCCCTTCATTTCCACCTACCAAAGTTTCTATCAGCTGAACTCGTGCGTTCCTTATCTGGCTGCGCATCCAGCGCTCTTAATACCTCATATGGTTTACTGCCGCTACTGGTGATACCTTGGTTGAATATATCGATACATACAGTCTACGCGTTCTACGTTGTGAGCATGTTTTACTTTTCGGGGAATTTGATCTCTAAGAGCTCCAGACAGTGGACAGTGATTTATGACGGTATATCTCTGTCACATACTGTCGGCGGATCTGAGTTCCGGTTTGATGCAATGTGTTACTTGTAACTATTCTGTAGTCCGTTTGCTTCCGATGTTTGCTGAAAGCTAAGCGATCGGCTGCCGGATAACCCTTGGCGTGCATGAATTGATAAATTTGTTGAATGGATGAACCGATTTAGCATTTGAGAAACGCTTGAAAGAGTAGCTTGTAACAAAAACTTCACGATTTGATAAACAGATCTCGGCGTCTCTTCGCTAGTGCTTCAAGTGTCCCATTATTGACTCTGTAATTGAGAATAGGGTTCTAATTATTATCCAGGTTTTGGCAACCCGACGATGCAAAGTCAGTGTACCATCAAGTGATTCACGTGACAGTAAACCCCAGATCGGTAGACACTAGTCTCCTCGACTGAAGTCACTTCATGTGGATACGTAACAAGGTCTTTGCTGGAGTCGGTCCTTGTTCGACGGGGTCTCATATGTAGGCTCAGCTGATTAAAACGTAACCTTCTTGGAATGTGAGCTGGTTGAGTGTATAAGCTTCAGGACACACACACGCGTGTTTCATCATTAAATATAATCGAGTTCACGTGTCTCTTTGATCGTACCCAAGTGCTCACCGCATAACTTCCTGTGTGGACTGCTGTGTTAGGTGAAGAATGACAAGTAGAAAGTGTTCACTGTTGGAGGGAGATTAGTAATAACTTATAAAAACTAATGGGACAAAACAGCGGTTGTCTTTGTTGGGGTAACTTTGTGGATTGAGTGTTTCTTCTACGCTTTCTGCATAGTTTTTGATGTATCGGTACACGGTCAGCTATTCCATTGAGACTTCAGTCACTCTTGTTCGGTGCGAAATGACGATGTGCTTCCACTCGAAACCCCATTCTAACAGTTGTGTAAATCGCACCTTGAGAACTAGAGTTTTCAGTCATTACATGTTTTCTGTCATATCGGATGTTCAAACTTAGGAGCTGTCCAAGCGACCTGCTTTACTATGTAGCCGTGTGGTTAGTAATCGGCATTGTGGTCTGAAAACGCTTTTTCATGTGTCATGTTGACTCACTAGCAACCGCGAGTAGTAGTAAAGGTAACATCAATCCACATTGTTCGGGAGACATTAAGCACGCGGTTACAATCGGAGGCAAGTCAAAGCTGTAAAACTGTATCAGTAAGACTGATAGCTGCCTCCTGAACAAATTCGACCGTACACTTAGACGTTTTGCATCTTTAATCGCGAATAACTAACTTCTCTGGTCAGTGTTCTTTTGCAGACGTAACTTTATAGTGGTCGTGTTCCATTTGCCCTATTTCTTTGCTGGATCTGATTGACTGATCAGTTTTTCCTCGGGTGATCGTATTCATCATGGACAGTAATTCATCTCTGTTCTTATACGATTCCGCATTCGTGTTTTGATTTAATCTGTACACAATTGGCAATAATTTCGTTAGGCGTTTCTTCCAGTTCTGAACCCGCCTTTTCTCCGTATAGTTTGGAGAGATCACCTACTCCGGTTGTTTTTTATGGTCGAAACAACCGACGTTGGAAACGGGGTGGCGGCCGGGAGACATTGGACGTTTCGAATGATCCCAAGCTTTCTTTCGTGAAAGAAGATGTCACCTATTCGCGGGGTGGTCGTGGTAGAGGTCGCGGTAGCAAACGTGGCCGTGGGGCAAATAATCTGGCCAATGCATCACGCCTTTCTTCCCGGGCCGATCGGTTCAAGGACCATCTTGTCGGGTCCACATTAATCGGGTCAGGTTCCATCGCTCGAACTACCAGTCAAATGCTATTGGGTTTGGCGGACGAACGAGACGAACTGTCAGTTGACTTTGATGCCTGTCAGATTGTCGGAACCATGCAGGAACTAGAAAAACCTTATCTTCGCTTAACCAGGGTTAGTTTTGTCCATACAGACAGGCGTTTGACCTGTCTGATTTTATGTCAAGTTCGTTTTTGCAAAGGCGTCTTGAGTTCTCCGCTCGTTTTTGACATGAATTGGACATTGGCTTGCTCACATAGTTTAATCCAGCACGTGGAAGAATGCTGGTTCGTCAGCGTTTACAATTTTTAAACGGATTGATGTACAGAAATAATGTACACGGTAGCGATGATTGCTAACCTGTTTCGATCCGTAGTTATTCAAGGATAACGAGTCGTATTGATTTTTATTACTGTGAGTGGATTCTTATTCGGTAGAATCTTTCAATGTACATACTAGCAACTAATTTCTGTGCGATCTACTGGTGTTTCAACTGGTCCTATTCATTCTCTTCCAAACTGCTGTAGTTGCATTGGTTTTTCTTATCCATTTTGCTGAACCCATTATGCTTCCCACCTGTTTATTTCTGGACTATCCAACGCAACCAGATGTAGGTCGGCCTTTCACTGTGTGAACTATTTCTGTGGCACTTACTGCAATATGTTTTCGATTTAGTTTAGGTAATCATTCACTGCTGGACTGCTTCAAGTTCTCATTCGATCCATATTATCGGACAGTTGTTTACGTATGACAAGTGGCGATGTATTGTATTGATTATATTTCCTCAGTTATCTCACTCGTCTGTTCTGATTGTAGGCTCCAGAAGCTCATGAAGTTCGACCTTTGTCAGTGTTAAAACAATCATTGGAACATGTTAAACAGAGGTGGATTGAGAAGTCTGATTATCATTGGGCTTGTGAACAATTTAAAAGCATTCGACAGGATTTAACGGTGAGTTATGTGCACCTAACTCTATTGTGTTTATTTGATTTCTGCAAGCGTTCCTGCTGGATTCCAGCTTTCGGGCTCGAAGTTACCTATATACTGTCTGAGTCGCACCTTTTTTTGACAAGCTCTAAAACTGGACAACATCGCAAATCTCTTACCTTCTTCAGATCTAGAAACAACTTCACATGAAACTGAAACCGTTTGGATACTGTCGGAACTTTGTATAAAGCCTATATATATATATATATATATATATATAGTTTTGTGAAATTGTTTTCGGATCTGAGGAAAGATATTTTCAATGTTGCACAGTTTCGGGTCTCGACAAGAAAGGCGTGATTCGGTCCGACGGATACCAAAAGTTGCTCATGTTCGCCGTGATATACGAGCATCGAGCAAACGGATACCCAAAGCCCACATACCCTGTCTCTGCCTGCCATCGATTACCTACCCCACTAAGTTCTAACAACACTGATAAGTCCACTCGTGCTTTGTACAGCCACCAGTGTTTTCATTTACCTAGGGCCTTCACCATGTATGCGATTCACCGAAATGTCAGCCAACTCTGACGATTTTTTACTTGTAGTGAACCTCAACACCATTTTGGCTGTAATGAAAGAGACATTTTTTGACGAATTTTCAGGGCTAAAAATCACTGCTGCTTACCATTACAAGTAGCATTCAGGATATGACCCGTTACTAGTATTTGCGATATTGGACTGGTGTTCAGCAATTTTCACAGGCCAAAGATGTGGTTTTGTTGCTATCATGACGTTTGAGGGCCTTGTCTGCGACCAAAATGGTTAATAGATAATTTATCAGACATTACATGCAATCTTCTGAGTAATTGTTGCTTTGATGTGGATTTGTTTGCATTCTTGGTTACATACATTCTACATTATTGAACAGCAGATAGTCTAAAGGTGCGCCTGGGTTGCACAGTCCACACTAAGCGTGCGATTTTCTCAGATGGTAATATTATCGTCATCCGGTGTAGGTGTTTTGCGGCGATGGTAGCCGAGTTTCCAGAATTCTAGTGTTTCGACAGAATCAACGAGTCCATTGACTGTCTTCTTCAGTACTATCTGTCCGAAAGAAGTGCTGTATTTGTTCCGTTATTAGAATAGTGTTACTGCTGGCCTCCTTGAAAATGGAGTTTTCTATGTGCATACTAGTTGCCTTTGACAACAACAACGGAGGGGCATTACAGAACATCGTCCAGTGGTTGGGAATTCAAACAACGTTTAATTAATCAAGTAGCTGTTATACAGTGTTTTTCATCGTAAGATCGAGGTGTAACTGTTTAAGCTTAAACAGAAATTTCAGTAAACTGGACCTATTCTTTTCTTTTTCCAATCCTTAAACTGGAATTTGTTGATCTGATGGTTTCATGACAGCTGAGCATCAGTGTCAGCCACTGGTGCATCGCTGTCACTGATGATTGCACCATACTTTATTACCAGAAAAAAGGTTGGAGAAACTAATCACATGGGAAAGACAGCTACCGTTGTAGGACGTAGAGGAATTCAGTCGCGGGAAAAACTTGACCGGTTACGTCAAAGATGTGTTCGTGTTAAGTCACCAGTATTCAAAGAATGCCCAACTGACTTGAGACGTTATTTTCATTATACAAGCAAACGGTTCAAGAACTAGCTGAGAATAAGACGGGAAAAGCGTCTCTTCTCAAGGAGAAGCTCAGGGGAAGATTGAATTAGCTGAAGTAGTGTACGTGTACTTGTGCCTATTGCTGTGTGAGCACGTGGGTGTGTAATGAGATTGTGCCTGTGCACGTGTATCATTTTTTTAATAGGAACAATGTAATTGATAATGTGCAGAACGTCGGTACATCGGATGTTGAGTTAATCCGCGTGATATGGTATGTCATTGTATGATAGTAATTAACATGTCTATAAATGCATGGGTAGGGTGGAAACTTCCAAGCAACATTACTGCACTATAGTTTATTTTCAGTGCAGACCGCCCATAAGCGTCAACAGGGCTGCACAGACTTGTTTGTTCAGATGGCACCGAGCCCGTTTTAGCCTATGCCAACACAAACGCAATAGAATGGAGGTCAAAATAAAAATGGTTTTGAACACCGAAGATCTTGTTGCACGGGTCTGTTATCGTTATCTGTGCACGCGGTACTATTGGTCGTATTCTAAACTGAGTTCGGTCGCTGAGACATCGCTACATGGTAGCTGAGTAATCATAAAGTATTCTGACTACTAACTTTGTTTTCAGTACCTAGACAAAAACGGTTGTTTTTAAACTTGAATTATGCTGGAAGTCGTTCATAACTGACAACACTCGTCCCATTCCGTTTTGTGTATCTGGGAGGGTTTATTTCTTGTTAAATCTCATCATGAATTACTACACCGCCCTAGTTTAGTGATCTGACTGAAAATCTCGCCAACGTCCAACCCCATGCCCTCCACTTCACTGTACACAATGTCTAATACCCTTGCTTTTTGTGTACTCGTTCTTTAGGTCCAAGGTATCGAAGACGAGTTCGCCGTTTCCGTTTATGAGGCTCATGCCGATGCTGCTCTCGATGCCGGCGATTTTGAGGAGTTTCATCAGTGTCAGAGTCAATTGTTGCGGTTATATAAGGAGGGTATGGCTTCAACTAGATTTCTGGAATTCACTGCATACCGATTACTCTATTACATATTTACTTTGGATCTGTTAGGTGAGCATGTGTGTATTTCACTTGCTGTTGTTAATTTCCTGAAATTGAATATCAATGTTTCGTCCACGATCCGCTAACATCGATTTGCCCATCTTTAAGGTCTCTTTCAGATCGTAGTCAGTGACTGTCCTGTCGTAGTATCCTTTTTTCGTTTACTTTTACCGGGTCATTTTTCATTCATCTCAGTTTCATCATTTATCACATTCGTGGCGCAGAAGCGAGCTTATTTTTAAGGCTTGGGCCTAACCCAGTAAAACAGCACTCTGTTGGTTGATTGCATTATAAATAGAATTTAAGCGTTCCGTTTTTCACCGAACGGGAGGCGGTGACGTTCCAATAAAATTACAATGTTTATGAAGTTTCTTCTACTAATATTTGCTTTCCGGTTGAAAGTTATTGAGAGATTGACATTGCGTATTTCTTGATGTCGACTTTCTGGCCTTAAATGCTCGTACCATCCTGGTTCGTAATTTTTTTGAACAAAGGTTTGTCAGCTTGTTTATTCACGTTAGCTTTTTATGGGAGCAAAAGTTTGATAAGGTAAGCACATGACAATTTTATTCGTACTAGTCTTTTGTAGAATAGGGTATTTTATTGGACGTCATTTTTTGTGCCACTTGCTTGTAAGTAATCGATGCTGATTATTCATAAGTCGTTGTTGCGCAATTTTCAGTTCGTTCAAACAACCACGAAATTCTCACTATCGACATCTTTTACAATTATGGATGTAAATCACAAGCTTATGGTCAGAAAAACTAATTTTCCGGAGACTCAGGCGTTGTGTTTAAAAACAACAATTCTCTTATGTGCGCAATGCACGAAAAAATCTCTCTAGATTATTCATGATTGCTGCGACGCTGGACTACTTTTAGGTGTAGACAATTACCAGCGAAAGTCGAGCTATTTTTAAATGATCAACATAACTGACAACGTTTGAAGTTTGTCACAATAGTAGACATATTATTTCCTCCTTATCATTCTAGGGGGGTGTTTGTTACATCGATGGTAGGGAGTAAATATCCACATTTAAAAAGTTCAAGCAACGACTTGTTTAGTATTTTCTTGTAACTTTTCACTAGTTCTCATTGGTTTAATTTCACTCTTCACAACAACCGTAGGTCTATTAACATACAAGATGTACACCAACATTGAACTTGTATTACGCTCAGGTGAATACCACTCGTTCACCAATCGTGTGTTGCCAGAACACATTAATTCTATCGGACGTTTATTAGGGGTATTCAGCTCTAAACGGGGGAGTTGGCGACTAAACCTAGGATTTAAAACCAAACTCAACTCTTCGTTAGAGAAGCTCATGTGTTGGTAATCTTGTGAAATTAAGCTAGTTTTGCTATACTAAAAAAAATCACCATAATACCTTTGAAAGTTTGTGACCCCCGTATCTTATAATGGTGTCTGACATAAACAAAACTGGAAACTGGATCACCATCTCAACCCGTTTGTTGTTTTTGCAATCTGGAAAGATCCGTTGCCCGGTGTAACAAATATACAACTTTTTATTAACCCTATTCTATAAAGAACTGGCAGAGATCTGTTGTATGTGACCTCAAAGTTGAATTTCATATCATTGTAATTTGTTATTGTCATTTACAGCAGAACAGTGCTGTATTTCTCACCCAGTTTCATATTTAGAATTCTTGTTTCAGAACACGTATTTGCACAGTTTGCTTTTTGTTTTGTATTGCTGCTAATTCCTGTTTCTGTTCGCTTTTTCTCTCTCAGGCATTAATACCATTATGGCCGGTTTAAGACCGACTCACAAGTCTAACCCATGCATACGTTTTGCGCTAAATGTCCGATCCGCATGGTCGTTGCACAACTACCGACGTTTTTCCCGTTATGTCTGCCCTTCAGCGGACGCGAGTGAACAGCCTCCGTTACGTTGTTCACGAGTTATTCACTGGTTCCTTGACCGAGAACGGAGAGATTCTCTAAAGATCATTTTCAAAGTGTGGGTAGTTTACTCTTGATTTTAGGCTCGTCGCTATGAACGATCGTCGGTTTTGTGGGGGTATCATTTAGTTTCGCGCTCTTTCTGTCCATCACAATATATCTACCTACGTCTGAGGTCGGAACTGGGCACGGACCATGTTTATATTTCGTCCGTCTCGTATAAGCGTAAATGTTTGCAGGTATCCTGTGTGCAGCAGTGTACGCTTTTTGCCGTTACCTGTGTAATTTTGATGCTTCAGTCACATCAACACGGTAACTTCAGGCTCTAAAGACATTGAAGTCTCTCTGAGATTTCGTGATGGCTCAACGATGACTAAATTGGCTAACATTCGCAGTTAGATCCCAGTTGTCACGATTTTTCGTGCTGTTTAGTTGCATGCAGTCTGACGGTATTATCCAACCTTCGACACGTCTCATGGCTGAAAGTACCTTAAGCGCTGGAATCATCTTTTTTATTTGTTTATTCTGTCTAGGTCTGATAATCTGATGATGCCAGTCCTACTTGTGAAACAATAGACTACGTGATATCAGTATGTCATTGTGATATGCAAATTGTTAACTTTTGTACCTGTGGTTATTTCAACGAGACTTGTTATACATTGTATTGGGATGTTTTAGCTCTACGATATTCCAGATTTAGATGATAGTATCGGTATAAGACTTACACGGTCTGAGACAAGTTTGAGTTTTCAGTAAGGTCTCATTACTTCACAATAGAACGCATCTGGTTTCGTACTCCTTGTCATGTTGTGACCGTATCCTGAACCTTAGTTTCGTAAGTTTTAAGGCCGGATTTTATCCGAATGCTGCGGTTGTTAGTTTTGTCCGTTGCACCACTTACCGTTTGCATGCTTTTGGTCCGTACGTCTCAGATTTCCCATTTGAATAAGCATACTGAAGCGTTCTAACATCTTGTCTCCTCTTTGAGAATCATCTCGTCAATAGGTTCTAACGCGGATGGCCGACTACGCAAAATCTTACTTAGTACTTTTGTGTGGGTTTTCTGGCCACTTGTATTCCTGAGTTTTGTTCACGCTTTTGTGGTATCCCTAATTTTTGTGTCATCTAACCCAATTGTGAATTGTCTTTCTTCATATTTGGCATGAACTCGAAAATTTCGCGAAATGCCGGCTTGTGTCTTATCTTCAACGTTGGTTTCTTCGGACTCACCTGTCTCTTCATTCACTCCACTGTTCACGTGTTGGTCATATTTTGTATTTCTGCCCATCCACCCTCATTCTACGCATTTTTCACCTGGTTTGTAATTCGTAAAACCCCTTGTGGCCCTTTAGTTTCCGACCCCACATAAATATGCAGTTTGTTACTGATGCCTTGGGCTTTCAATCCATAGATGAATGCAAAGCGTTTATGTGCAAAGAATTCTCGATCTCAGCAGATCTCCTGCAACCTGAAGACAAAGTGGACTGCAAAACAATTTGGAGCGCAATTTCTGAACTCACCTGACCAACACGTGTTTGCACGGATCATATGGATGTGCACCGTCAACGTCTGTGGAAGTTCTTTTGTTCAGATTTCCTACGTCTCATCAGGACAAAACCATGTGTTATTCAAAACTTGGCCTCAGTGAAATAATGCAGTGTACAAACTAGTAATCATGTAAAGTAAATTGATTTTTCCGTTTTTCTACAATCTCTCCGGTGATCTTCGGTTTTCTCCTCAGCAACAACTAGTACACAAAATTCAAACCTTTCTAGTTCACAGTTTCAAGTTACCATATGCTCATTTATTCGCTACCTTCACGATCAGTTCAGTTACTTTCAATGTCTTAGTTTGTATCGGTGTTCATTACAAATCTTCAGAGGCCGGTAAATTCAATATGTCCTAGATTAATCGGCGTTACCGACGCTTATCCCAGTTTACGAATTCATAAGTTCGGTTCCAGTCTTTGATGCCCTTGATAAACTCGACGAACCAACTCCACATACGACTTACTATATTGTTAATCAACAAACACCTTGTGATGAAACAGTGACTTCCTCGTTGTTTACCTTCCAGTAAGGCTGGACTATTCACTGTTTACTCCGTCTGTTTGTGGGCACTCGAGTGACACTGGTTTGCGGGCTTATTTCTATCTGCACCCCACGTCTACTTCATTGAGCCTGTGTCCATGGTGGGCCCCTTCTGGCCTGACATGTACTATTTGTTGACAGATTATCTACGTCTCTAATTTGTCACGCTGGTTTTTTTTAAAGATAGCATGCATTTGCGGAAAATTCGGCTATCGTTCATTCTGGCTGCCTAATTACCTTCAACGGTGGGTCATTTTGCATCCGGTTTTCAAGCCATTTTTACGGGGAGTTGTGTTAGGTTTCTGCTATGGAATAATTTGCGTTCAATCCTTTGTGGTCTGTGCGGCTGCCTGTTTAATCAGCATGCAGTGAATTAGTATCACTGAGTGAAGTTTAAAAATGCTGGTCGTGTTTGAATATGTGAATCGGCTTTCTGCGGTAAACATGTTCTCCATAGATTAAATGAGTTTCTGCCAAAAGATCAAGGATACCACTGTTTTCACGTCACGACATTCACCGTTCAAGCATACATGCGGACTTTCTTTCTCGAATTATTAATCGGTCAACAGTGCAATTTGCGCAGATTCTTACTCGTTAATTAAGTTTGAATTACGAGGTTGACAGGTTTGCGTGAATCCACCGAAGAAGGTGGTAGATCCCGCTTTGTTCGGATCTCTGCCAGGCAAGTTGAAATCCTATAGATCGTTGAAAGGCAAGCTTTCCTGAAGTCATTTAACTCTGTTGCATGTCTACCTTTATTGACCCTCTGCACGCCTGTGGAATCGATTTCTCCATCGTGACACCACGTGTGTAAAGTAGCTGATGTGTCGTCCATCTGTTGTTTCAGCGTGGTTCGATTTACCATTCGAGTTTATTTCCTTGTTAGGTGTTTTTTAAAATAAAAGCTTTCCAATTATATTCTGGTTGAAATCGATCTCGGCCGTACTTTGATGTGTGACTACTCAAGCAACCGGTTACCTGAGCGCTCTTGTAATCAGCTGTGCAATTTAGTGCTGTAATGTCGACAACCACCGTAGTAAGTATGCGGGTGATACGACAGCTTTAAGAGTTCGTTTACTGAATACCGTCTGTTGGAACTAGTCCAACAGACTAGTACCCAGTCTATAGTCACTATCGGAAACCAATCTACGATGGGAATCAAGGGCTCAGCGCGTTGACCCTCGTGTATTTGTATCGACCCTGGAAAGTAGAATGTACAGAGAACGCACGTCAAGCTAGCTGGACACGGAGCCAGTTGTCAATGTAGCCCCGGGACGGATATTACAAATGGAACAGCTTGACTAAAACAAAAGTAGGCAAAACGCCTAAATCATCAAAAATGTGCATGTGAGTGCGACTACCAAAAATATCATTTGTTATAGTTGCTACACGTCTAACAAACCGCTGAAACGTTTCTGCAAAGTCATTTTCCATAACTTCGTTCGGATTCCTGTAAGCGTTCGAATTGTTATACCGTCGAACATAGTTGACTAGTTTACGTTAGGTAAGTTCGGGATCCGATTATCCTTGAAACCTACAATGCACTTGTATATGCAATGGGAGTTCGTGTATTATCAAGTTATCTTGCGTTTGGGTGAATAGTGGAATGAGGGGTACATGCAGAATCAAGTAAAAAGTGATGGCATTCATAGATTGTGCGTGGACCATCGGGACTGGGAAGCGAACAACAATGAATTTATTTATTCAGGTTGATTGAGTGCGTGACGTGATGATATGGGCGTATGTTTATAGGTTTGTACAAGAGGTGAAGGATTCGCGTTCCAGAGAGAGTTTAATGCCCGGACAGCGATAACCTGTGCGCGCGTGGGGTATGTACAGTGGTTCACAAAACCCTTACAGAACAGGAAGCGCGATTTGGGCGAAGCCGAAACTTGTAATTGGTGGCTTGTCCAATCCATCGGCAGGTATCTCAAAATATTGGTGAACCGAAGCCGGTAGGTGGTGTGCCCGTGGTAGTTGGTTTCTATTATGAGTTGGTTGGTTAAGTATAGGCTACCGGTTGGTATTTTCTTACTTAGTCAACCACTCAGTGTTCATCCTTATCTCTACCAGCTGGAGTGCGATCGGTTATGGCTGGTCTGTCCTCAACCATACTGCTCTGTTAGCACAGTAGCCGGCTGGTCCGTACGCCACCCAAACGCGGAAGTTTATTACACTTAGGTCACATAAAGTCAAAGTGGGTTAGCAATGGTTTGCCATCTATTCGGGAAACTGTCTGCCCAGAGTTGGAGTACACAGTCGGTCGATCACTCTACGTGTTTCAGACCTGTCTTCGATTGTCACATCAATCGTCAGATTGCTACCGTTCTAACATCCGAGATAGGGTTTGCCCGGCCTATCCGGTCGACGACGATGATCGGAGTATGTGCCAGTCCCAGTAAACGGCTGTTGGCGACTAGTTTGTCATAAATGTCCGCGTGCCCTCTACGCCGTTGATTGGCAGCATCCGTTTCGGATAAGCCTGTCACAGTGACCAAAGCCAGAGGACGCCTAAGCTTAGCCATCATCACAAGTGGTTCGCGCTACACCACTTGTGGTTCCACTGACATACCATGTGTCCCCTCTGAACCCAGAAGAATATGACCAGGAGGTATGTGAGTGGGACATTTGTGTCCAGCCGTCTAATGCTGGTTAGCCAATTGATAGGCTAGCACGACATTGAAACCCTTATCTCTCGAGGAATAAACAGTGAGACTTAATCTGGGAAGTAAAATAGTGTAAAAGTAATGTAATAAATGGTTCAATGTACGAATACTTGTTGGTACACTTTAAAAAAGATACAGGATGAAAAACAAATGTAAGGTTGGACTGGAAGAAAACAAAACATTCGACATACAGTACACCAACAAAGCTAAAGGAAAGGAAAGTTAGAAGGCCACGGACACCCAGGTTTCTGAAAACGAGAGCGAGCGAATTGCCAGACGATAATGATCGCTGGTCGATGCGAACAAGAGGAAAGTTGATGTAGCTTACCTGAACCTAGCGTATTCACTATCCCTTGGCCGACGGTGTACTATAAGTTGGTCACCTACTAGTGCGGGGCGACCAGCGCACACGTCGCAACGTTATACAGTCAACACTACGGTACGGATGGTTCCCTTGCGTGTGATGCGCTTCCGTTCTCGGTCGCGCAATAACCATCCACTGAACTTTCGGGCGCCCGGTCGGATCATATTTTTCTGGATTGTGCAGTTCGACGTTAAGTCTCCCCAAGATCTGAAATCAGTGTTACGATGCGAAAGACGCATGGATAACATCCTGGTATCTCAGTTTCCGACGACTCGGAGTTTACTTACACAATTTCAGTTGTCCGTAATGCAATTGTTTTGGAATACGGTCATCGTTCATCTGGCGGATCTGGCTAGTCAACGAAGCTGACTGAGCATCAGCATCGCTTCCATCTTGTCTATGTCCGCTCGCCACGGTACCTGAGTGTTCGGAGTCATGTCTAACGGTCGAATACGCGAGATACGTCTTAGACATTGCAAATGGAAACGGCTCAGGTGACGCACGTTACAATGATACATTTTCCTGCTTTCATTGCCGCACAGCAGTTTAGAACACACCATTGGGCGGTAGGCACAGAGTTTAATGGCCATCTGTATTTCTTCCAGATACATTTTGCAAGACGTCCGAAAGCAGCATTAGCTTTTGCCACACGACCTCACGGTCCGCAAGCAAATCTGTGGACAAACTGCTTCCCAGGTAGCAGAAGTCGGCGCAGCCATCGTCAACGTCTTCATTGATGCGAATTGTAGGTGCACTAACAGAACCTTTACCAGAAGACTGAAAGTAAGGAGAGGTCTTACCTGCGTTGATATCCATTCCAAACTCGGATGCGGTGGTCGGTCGATGTACGTCTTCATCGTGGGCATACAGCGGGCTGTCATCTGTTAACAGAAGCATGCTCATCGTTGAAGTATGTAGCCAGGTTGGAGCGTCGAATGGCCAGCAGGCGCCCATCCGTCCGGTTGTCCACTTCAAAACCGTTCTTCGCCGTGTCCTGAAAAGCCACTGTTGGCATGGCAATCAAGTATAAACCAGATAGGGTTGGAGCTAGGACACAACTCTGCTTCACGCCAGTGACCGTCAAAATCATCGGAGAGGTCAGTCTACACGATCATATCTTCGCCTTCGTATCCATATGCAATATTCTAATCAAATTGAAGAGCCTGCTTGGACTCACCAAGCATCGTCCACAACGCCTTCCAGCTCAAGGAATCAAAGGTCTTGGTGAAGTACTCGAAGGAGGTATATAGAGGCCGATTGCGTTCCTGGCACTTTCGAATCTGTCGAACAGCAAACACCAGGTCGATTGTACTGCAACTCGCCCATACTCCACACTGCCCCTCAGGATCACCGGCCTCCAGAACATCTACATTCAGTTGGTTTGGGAGGATCCTTGGAAACACATTGCCTGTACAGCTCAGTAGGCTGGTGCACTGATACTTGTCGCGGCATTGCTTGATATCTTTTTAACAAACTTCTAAACAAAGGTACTTTCATCCTTGAGTTCTTGTGGCATTATTTCCTGCTTCCAGATGGAAGGAACCAGCTGGAATAAAGCGCGTTCCAATGCTGATCAGTCATTCTCCAGTATTTCACCCGGCAATCCATCCCCGCCTACATCCTTCCCATTGCGCAGTTGTCTAATCACTCTCTGTACCTCTGTCAGATCCGGATCGACAATAAGTGAAGATTTGTCGGTTTGTTGCTGTAAACTGTTTACGGGCATCCAAACAATAGTAGCAGGACGGTTTAGTAGCCTACCAAAGTATTTTCGCCGGAGTTTCATGATGTCCTCTGGCTGGGTGCAGGAAGAGCCATTGTCCATGTCAACGAATGCTTTGGTAGACTGGATGGTGTCACATGCTGCGCTGCCCAATCGAGAGAAAATCAAAAGAATCGGAGCGTCACGAAGCAATCTCAGTTGGTTAAAAAACAGCAACTTTCCATAGAAGAACAAGAGTATTTACGACTGCTATTATGTGACAGGCCTCCTCACGTTTTGACTGGCCAGTTTGTTGCCGTGTTGTTCTGGTAACTCGGTTGTTTGAACCAGGCACGCATTCAGCAGCGACTGATCGCGTCTCTGATTGGTTGCCACCATTTTGACTATAATTCCGTCTGTAGCAGTTTGCGAGCGAGGACCGATTGGCTGAACTTTTCCCAATGAAGAAACCGCTCCATTCCAGTTTCAATACAGACGGATAGACTGAAAATCGCCTTAAGTGAATCGTGGAATTCCTTTTGTTATCAGCGCAGCTTTGTATCCGTCCTCCTTGCTTCTTTCACCAGCCGTCCTTGATTCTGCGAACCAGTTTGGTGAGTTGCTCTTTTTGTTTTGGTGTCCGGGTTCATTGTGGAATCGGCAAACGCTGCATTCTCCTCTCGCACCAAGCTGGAAATATCGGCATTATCGAACCAGTCCGGACGGTTCTGGCGTTCAACATCGATCGTCTCGGTGGTTTCTGTCGTTGACTTGTTGCCACATACCCTCGGAGAAAGTGAATACAGGAGCATCTTTCAGGCGAGCAACAGCTGCACGCTGAAAAACGGCTTTCCTCTCATAGCTTCCCAGTCGTTTGACATCTAATTTCTGCCGTTGTCCGGAGGATCTATAATGAACAGGCTTGCAGACGGATAAACAGTTTGGTGCTGACTAGTCTATGATCGGTGTCACATTCAACGCCATGCATCACTCGCATGATACGCACTTCACGAATGTCACGCTTTATCCGTTTCATACATCCTGGTGAATCGGCATATATGCTGTTGCTCACCTCCCTCTCTCCAGTCTTATTCAATTTAGCTTTTGGATCTTTGCTTATCCTCGTAATTATTCCACAGTTCCCACAACAGATGTAGCTGGTCATATTAACACCATTCAGGATAGTTCCATTTCTTACAGGTCTGTCTCTATCTACTTAATCCTGCTCTCAAGCAGATCGGTCAGTGGACTGACCGTTTGACGTTAGACTCGTTAAACGTCGGTATTTGCCCTGTTAGAAGCTGGAATTCTGAAGAGTTATCAGGCGGTTGAACTGATGGCTCGTGCGCCGTCCTCTCAAGATCATTCATATGATTCACATGATCCTATGTTTTCAGTTGTCCGAAGGACCGGGGTAGAAGTCATCCTCAGCACAACGGTCACAATCGCATTAGGAGACTGATCCATCGACTTGATAATTGCCGTTGAAATCGGCTCATTGTGTCTGTTTATTCCCCTAATTTATTGCTGTCAGGCACGCTTCCATTCAGATCAGGATGCTCCTGTTAGGCCGGCATATTGTTATAGTGATTTTGATCACGCGTGTTAAAGCCCAGATCGGCCGACATACATTTGTCAAATCTCGTTTTGGTGATATTTTTGGGCTAGCACCAAACTGTTTCGATAGTCGTAAGGGGCTGTTGAAACCGTCATCCAATACGGATGATGTTAGGCAGTATCCTTGCTGGGCGTCATATCCGTCAGTGTCTCATTTGGTGTGTTAGTTGAGTTGAGTCGCCTACTCAGCTCTTTCTGACTCAGACGCATCACTGTCTATTGCGGTTGATGGATCTTACAAAACTATCGACGCCGAGCCAAAACAGCTCGATGTCCACTAGTAACAAACATTCGTTTTCTTCTACACACCCTAACAGTATGAAGAAACCTCTGAGACGTGCTTCATGGAGAGTCGTTTGCAACCTATCTACGCATCCGCCTCTTCCTCTACTTGATGGGGAGCATGACCGAGTCTCATTCCGTTTGACCGTTCAAACAGTTGTTCTGAGATATTTGAATTCTCCTAAAGCACTATGAGTTGCTAGTAGACTGAGAAGTGTGCACGTGAGTCTACAGGAAAGCAGTCCATGAAGATGGATTCTTTGGTCTGATTCCACCGATTAACTTTGGTCGAATGTTTCCGTTCAACATTATATTAACCGGAGTTAACAGGACAATTGTTGTCTCTCTCTATGCTGTATAGCAATTTTAGCACAACTCCCAAACAAGTATGGTTGGGCATCTGTATATGGTAATTCAGTCGTGCTCAATTTGAAACCAGTGACAGAGTGGTCAGTACGGTTACTCCATGATAGGCGAGCCGGAGTTGAGATCCTAGTCGTGGCAAAAATATTCACTACTGATGAGCTCTAACAAGAGTTAAAGTGGACCCTAGTACATGTTCTCGAAAAGAGCTGGCTATAAAGTTTATGTGAATGGATAAATTGCAAGTGATGCTCAATTTATCAACTAGATCCCCTACTACTTATCGGTTACATTAATTATCTTCTCAACACCATTTACCATAGAAACTGAATAGCCCGCCGAATAATCAATTACTTTCGCTAAGACTCGCATTCCGTGCAACCGTTTAGATGAAGACAATCAATCAAATCATTACATTCTTATAGAATTTGCTAATGGCGGAATTTTAGAAGCCCACCGAGTGGTAGCGAACATAGAGTTCCATTGAATCGGGACAAAGATCACGCCAGATTATCACATTACATTGCGAATTGAGGATTACGCACAGTTGATCGCAGCCCCCGCATTCCCGTCGACCCTTCATCCAGCTCCTTTCGAAAAGAAGTGTTAGACTCGAGTTTCGCTTCTGTTTGTGCTCTTCAGTAGGGCATATCCTTTCCAGGGCTAAGATTTCAAATCCGGTCATGATTCCACGAGAAGACGTGTTGACTACTGTGTTATTGACCTCGCACTAAACCGGACTAATTAATCATGCGTCAACACACAACCACTTTCGCTCCGGAGTAATTAAATTATGTGATTACATTATATCCAAAGTAAAATGTTAGTTAACAATGGTTTTTAAATTCTGGGTGCACCCCTACACGATAAAACCAAAGAGTTTCGCTTGACGTGTTTTTAAACACTAATTGCAAAGTGTAGCATAAGATTTCGAACATATTCTGATTACAACACTGAGGAATGCTCTAGGGATTAAATGAGAGAAGTACTCGGTGTTTTTCAATATTGTTGGTACAGACTAGATGACGGTTATCTGTGGCACGCCGTATGTCAGGATGACCGAGCGGTGTAAGGCGCCGGACTCAGAGGTGATGTTCCGAGTGTTCTGGTTCACGAATATGGGCGTGTGTTTGGATCCCAAGTTTGGTAGCTGTTTCGTGTTTTGTTTTGCATTGGGGCTGCCGAGTATTAATTGATCATAGGGTTTTCGACAATGCAAACTGCAATCTCGATAGGCATATTCCATGTACTGTGCGTCTGTCATGCGAGTCCGTTTAGTGGACATGTAGGCTTTTAGCACATCATCATCATAGACAGCAATGCATCAGTGGTTCTCACTGGTGTTTAACTGCCACACAACCATGAAGAAAAAACCTAACTCTGTATAGGAAGAGAGGAGAAGGAACCTAACTGCTAGAAATAGATTTGTCTATATTCACTATCAAAGTGTCTGCACCTTGCAAACAAACAGTAAAGCTGTAAGTGAAAGTTAGGCGTCATCAGCATCTTATGGCTCACTGCCTTGCGTCATTAACTACACTTACTACCCAGACAACTCGATAAACGACGCCGCTCCACCAGTGCGGCTGCAGTCGTCGTGCTGGGGACTATACGTACTTTAGTCCGACCGGTAGTAGCGGCCGTGGAATCACCAAATGTATAATGGGTATTGGGTAGATAGTGCGGGAGCTGTTAGTTCCATATGTCCAATACTGTCGTGAATTCTATTATCTGAAGTTAACTTGTGCATAAAATGCTGCAAGCAACTTACGTAGTTTGTTGGGTCAGGAGAGGTTACATTGCCCGAATGGGTTAGTAACAGACCAGGCCAACGCAAGTGCCCTCAAAGTGGCCTATATACGCAATTCAACAGAATTGTCTCTGGGTTTTCGAAAACAGCCTCATCCAATCGTTCTTTCGTACAGTCAGAGGTATTTGCACTCAAGAGATGAACCAGGGTGGATTGCGATCAGTTCGTCAGATTCTCATAGACAATCATAACCGCAGTCACCAATAGCCATGCGTTCGAAAAGACGCTGTGAGGAAACTGATTGTAGTGCCAAGGTTAGAACCTTTCTAAAATTCTGTTTGCGTACTGCTACGGCGAGTAAGAGTCACCACACTACGGACGCACAATGCTGTCGAGTCTCCAATTCCAGTTTTGCCCCTAAAACCCGTTTTCTACGTTCACCAGACTACACATGGTTTACCGATTTCTACACTATGTACATTTCATCTACAGTAGTTTAAATACAGTGGTCTAACCGTTATTGCGTCTGAGTTATCAAGGGAGAATCGTACGGCTGGATCAGCTGGCAAAACTCCGGATCTGCAATGGACATCAGAATATCGGGCCTGTAGTGGGACTCAGCCGTGGTAGCTAGAGTACCCACTAACAAATAACGATATCTAAAAGACAGTCAATAAAAAGATTAAGTCAATGTTTTGGACCTTTATTATTAGAATTGACGTTACAAACTTAATATGGTAGCGTTCATCGAGATCGTGTCCTGTCCTGTTGAGTCGTGTCGTTTTCTGTTCAAATGTGGTTCCAATCACGTGATGTGTGTCCGTGCTTCGACCACATGGAATCACATGTAGCTGGAGTATTCCAATCGGCTGGGTGTGGAGGTGGTAACTGCGCGCGTGCGTGCATTCCGATTTTGAAGTTTTTCGGGCCGATGAACGTGTGAACGAGCATGTGCAGGTTGGGACAGGGAGCATCACTTAGACTAAACGGCTTGACACGTGCTAAGCTGCGTGAGACGACGGCTACATAGCCTCCCGCCGGCTATGACGTTACGACGAAACAGCGACCACAAATCGATCAGGAAAACGCACTTATCAGTCGGATCTGGTCTTATACGAGGTTGTTTCAGGTACTGTGTGCAGTCAGTTGACGTAGGTTCCTCCAGTATTCGCTCTGTAATAAGACGGTCGACCGAT
>LUCH01001454.1:22067-52916 GCA_013368495.1 Paragonimus heterotremus
TGCGAAGAGTCAGCCAATTTGTTAGGATAATCCTTAGATCTGCTTTGTAGACGTGGTGGCTGATAGGTTAACTTTGACATGAAATGCTACAAGCTGCGTACGTAGTTTTTTGGGTTAGGAGGGGTTACATTGTCTGAATGGGCTAGTAACCGACCAGGCAAACACAGGCTAGTACCGTAGGTAAGTTGTGCTAGGGGGCGTTGACTGTCAGCACGAACAGAGTTGCGTAATCCAAGAGGCACAAGCCATAGTTGGTCAAACCAAGCGGTTGATTCCGGTTTGGTGATTAGAGCAGCCTATAATGTCCGGTGAAATCTTGCGATCATTCCGCCAGATTGTGAATGTTCCGCTGTGGTTCGAATCCGTTAAATTCCAGGGAGACGTGTGAATTGTTCAAATAAATGAGACTCGAACTAGGAGCCGCCGTCCGTGGTTATAATAGATGGTGTGTCGAAGCGTGAAATCCATCCGACTACGAATGCTGTCGCCAGGGTTTGAGTAGTGGTGTCACAGACCAGAAACACTTCTGGTCACCGAGTAAACTTGTCGATACATGTGAGAACATATCGGAACCATTTCGATGATGGCAAGGGTCCAACAACGTCAGTGTGCAAGTGATCGAATCGAGCATCAAGAGGCAGAAATGATCCAAACAGAATGGCGTTATGACGATGAATGTTGAGCTGTTGACAAGCCAAGTAACAACGCGTTTAATCGCCAATATCCTTGTTCATGCCAACCAAGCGAATCGTTCAGAAATACGTTTTCTGGACGTCTTGATTCCTGGGTGTGACGTGTTGTGGAGGGCAGCGAAAACAATTTTCCGCATTTGTTTTGGAACGGTAGGTCTGTGATTTTGTAGGAAAATCACAATGAGGTAATAATCCCTGGTATGCTATTTGCTGAGGTTTAACCAGAAACTGTGCACGAAGCTCGGGATATCATTACCAATCCTCACACAATTACTCCACATGTGGTTCAGAAACGGCAGTTTTCAAATCTATTAATGTCCGAACACAAACGAATACAACAATTACTCAATCAAATACAGCTCGGTGATCGTTGCCCCTCCCCACTTTCGCAGCATATGCAAACTTCGTTGGGTAACAAGGCTACAGACAAATGTCCACTGAGCCAGTTCAACGATTACCAAGTCCCATCCAAGTAGAACTGTTGCTTGTTCCCGATCAGAGTTTGGACAGCCTCATTTTATCGGCGGATAAGGTCATCGAAGCAATGCCAAACGATAACTGGACTCACGCACGAGGTAGGATTAGAATATGTTGGCCAGGTGAAGCGCGATCAGTTTCATTCTCTAATATGGTGCCTATTAATCGAGTTGACTACATTCAAAGTGAAATAGAATATAAGTTACTTATGTTCATTCGTGCAAGCTACCTCATAAGAAGTCAGTATGTCTATTAACATGACAAAATTAAGAATAACTCTATTAGCAAAATACAGAGAAAAATATGTTCTTGGATTAGTGTGTTGAAGCTAGTTTCACCCCTTAACAAGTCAGCAAAAAGGACATAATCCATAATTCATAAACTCGTAATCCAGCTGCCTGTACTAGATAGTCTGTGTTTCCACATTACAAGAAGTACATGTCAGTCTATTCAGGTGTTAGTTTTCTGGGAAAAGTGATAAGCCAAGATCGCCCGCAAAATTCGCCACCGGGGTCTCCATCTCCACAAGCTTTAGGCTCATTCATTAGGAGCCGAGTGCTTTTCCACAAAAAGCCATCGAGAGTATCTCACTGTTTACTCGGTATGCTAGGAAACCCTGTTCGCATCAGGATGCCTTCATCACCTTGTGAAGTTGAAGGATAATACCACAAGCCCGACTAACCATCTGACCATCGAAATTAAACGCTTACCTGGTGAATCGCGATAAAAATGCTCACATACGTTTACAAACAGCAAAGATGATCAATGATAACAGCTTTCTTATATCCGCAGCAGTCGGTAGTCCTGTTTCCTAGGGGTTTACCTACATCCTTAACACCGACATTCTGTGGACTGACCCCATCTCTTGAACCAACCGGTGTTAGTGCATCATAATGCGTTTTGCTTTCTCCGTTCTGTATCTAACTGTAACCTTACCCTATGCTACGCCATTCGTCTTCTCTAGATGCAACTGTTGGTTTGGTAAGGTTGTCTCAGCACCGTTTTCAGGTTTATGGACGCAGAATATTGTTTATCGCTAAAGGAGGGTGTCAAAAGTTCAATTGCTTACTAAGTCATGAAAAATTGCTTAATTTAAGATCCGGATCGCACACCTTTGCATTGTCTGTTGTCGTAGATTCTTAAACCACTGTACGCTCTGCAACCTTAACACAATCAAGTAAATAGACATTTTGACTGTTTCCTATGTAGGAAGCTTATAAACTGTTTTCCATTAATCCTGTCATTTCAAATTTTATTGGCTTTTCCCTACAGTGTTGATTTTTTTGAGCAGTTACTGCTCTGACGTGACTGGACCTTGGTGGGGTGAAAGAGAAGAGATTAGGGATAGTTTAGTGGGCAGGAATGCGCACGGATGGTGAATTGATGCACGTTCCGCGTTATCGTTGTCACTCGGTTGGACGCGTTAAGTTGATTTGGGTGTTCATGAGAAGAGCTGTCTGCACGTACAGTCACAGAAATGAGGATAAATGCGTATGAATACCACGTAGATGGTTGCCTGCAAGAGTTGGTGCAGTTTTGGGCTCCAGTCGGACGAAGATCGAAAGAGGTCTGTGCAGATGACCCTAGCCGGGGACGACCGTCGTATAAATTGCATTTGATTGCCCATGATTACTAGCTACCCTGCGCAACAGGAAGTCCAATCGTAGTTTTCTGATATATGCGGTGAGGTAAAGCCTGACAGTTACAAGCTTACAAGTGCATTACTGTTGAAATATGGATCTACAAAACGATCTACAAAACAAGTCATCATTAAAAACGGATTGCATATGGCCGTGGGAAAACTTGCAGTGACAAAGCACACGGCCACCTTAAGTTGCTGTACTTAGTCACACTAAAGCGGTGACAAAATACTAGCTTGTTACACCTACCAGAGTTGTGCAAACTGGGGTCCACAACACACACATCTTTCTCTTGTGGCGTTTTCATATGCTAATCACCCCGCTCCTACTGAGTACATGATAAAGTGTTTAAGCGCCTTTTTTCACTGAAATCTTAGTCCTGTTGTATGCAGTAAGAACGGGTTTGTATCACTATCTTAACCGTTCATAATCCACGGTTCAAAATCCCGACAGTTTGTTTGGCCGTTGGGTTGCAATCTTGCCAAATCAATGTAGTAGCCATCAAGACTCCGATACTATTATGGCAACAGTGCTTACGAATGCGCACTGAAAGTTGGTTCATTATGTGCATTCTACAGCACACTTAATCTTGGGTAAGTATACTGGTGACAGGTATCTATAAGAAGCAGTTCGAAGTTGACCGTTCAGTCGACATTCAGCGTTCGACTATTATTGTCCAACTGTACTAAAATGGATTGAGCCCGTTCTCGAGTGACGATAAACTGCGATTAACTGCTATCAGTTTACTCATGAGTAATCATTAGTAGCCAGTGAGTCGGTTAATTCTAAACTGAACATCAGTGACGTTTAATCGCGGCTTTCGTGTTCAGACGGACCTTTCAATAAGCATCTTTTAAAAAAAAGCGTCAGACTAGTGCTTTGCTTTTGTTAGAGCTCGTCAACAGTGCACATTCTCATCAGGTCTAGCACTAGAACTGCGATCAGGTTTTCATGAGGCAACCGTGTCGACCTCATATTAGGCAATATCTAATTATCATACTTGAACGCTAAACTGGTTTTGCTTGTAAGTTATGATCGGATTGTCCGATCAGCCCGACAAGGAATTAATTTACTACCTGTTAACTCCAGTCGGTAACCCACCGATTAGGACTTCCGCAACACATGGAAATCTCCGGCGTCATTAAACATGCTAAGGCACTTTTTTGGTCTTATATTGGCCGTGGCAAGCGTATGCAATACTGATGAGCTATAACAAGAGAGAGACTCGAGTCTAGCGTTTCCTTTCGAAAAAGGCCGACTAAAATTCTTGTCTGAACGTGAAAGCTACTATCAGGTTACTTACCAATGTTATCAGTCAGCCTTTGGTATAGATTGACATTCTGTTTCCATAGTTATCCCACTCAAAGACGACAACGGCCGGCCAGATAATATAGTTTGTCTTTGACATTTGCATAACTGCAAAGACGGTTCACTTTACCAGTCACAATGTGTACGGACCACACACTCAAGTTTTCTCCACCGTTTCCTCAACGACCAGGTTTTTGTAACTTCGCTCACATTGTGATGCATGGCCAAGTCAGAGACGCAACTATTTCAATATTCAATGGGATACCTGGGTGCGGTGGTGAGATGTGGTCAAAGATCAGAACCGATGTATTGCAGACAACGCGTAAATTTCTTGTATTTAGCCTGACGATGAAGAATTGGAAACTAAAGTATGGTAACTGTTCAGCAATAGAGAAATTGCTGAATAGACATCAAATGGAGGATGTCTTGAGTCGTAATCATGTATCGGAATCAAGTGTTGTTACTGCAGTCGTGAATAAAGATACATACGGAACAACCAGAACGTTTATCATGCCAGATTGTGCAAAACATTATAGTCGATTATGTACAGGAAGCAATCTAAAATGATATGAAATCTGGACATTGTAAATGAGTTACTATGATGGGAAGAATGCACATGAGCTTTTACTGTAACTGAAGCATAACAGAAGGATTAGTATTAAGTGGAGCGCTAACCTAAACATACAACTCGTGGTGACCCCTATCCCAAGTAGGAGAACGCAAATATTGATTTAAAAACAAGTTTGGCCGTTGTCAGCCCTCGTCAAAATCGATCACTTGTGAACGATCCTGTTTCATATTAACAAAAAAAGCAAATTCCGTAGTCGTTTTTCTAATTATCATGTACTTTGATCGTTGTTTGTCGAACGTTATAAATGTCTGCTGTTGCGATTAGGTTCCAAAGACCTTGTACCAGACTTATGAACTGTTCGAACTTCGGTTGTCCGGATTATAAACAACATGCAGTGAAAAATTCAGTGAGAAAAAGAGGTTACTCTATCTTACGGAGTGGGTCGTCAAGATGAAATCTTATGTGAATAACATCAAATAGTTGCACCGTAAAACGCTGTTTGACCGTACCAAACGCTATTAGAATTTACAGTATGTATAACACATACCCAAATAACATAGTGTGATAAAACATTTTTCACAGCGATCACCTTTTCTGGTCGAGAAAAGTGATCGTTCTATGGAGATGATCTTTCTGAAGAAGTTTGGTAGATATACCGTTCCAAAAAGGCGAGATGAGCAACCGTTCTGGATGCGGTCACTATATCAACTGCTTTTTATTCCTACTTACATAAACATCAGACTTTCATGTCTCCTCCGGTCGTTCGCATATTCATCCGCAAAACATACTGAAAGCGTGTCATTCTAAAAATCATCTTCCGATTATCTTTTGAACGGTAAATCGGGACCGAGCAGTAATCGCCGTAGCTTCTTAAGGCTACACGTATTCTTTCTTGTCAGTTTCTTCTCCAAATTCTATTTTTCTTTTTTCTGCGTCACCTTGACCGTTGCCAGTGTATTCCACAGTGTCCTCCAAAACGAGAAGCATAAAAAGGAGAAAAGACGTTATACTTCGTGTACTCTTCGGGTTTCAAGTAACATACAGAAATTTTTGTCTGAGAGGTTTTCACTATACTTGGGATCTGTTGGGACGGTTTCGTCCCATCTTAACTCTATTCAATTAGTGACCAAATAATGGGTACTGAAACATTACCTAATATCCTAGTCAAACGCCGGATTGCATCACACAATTGCGTATTAAGCCACTGTGTTGATGATGTGCCTTTATACGTTAACCCGCTTATTTGTCTCGCTGGTTGATGCTGAGTCCATCACAGGTATGACGGGTATCACCTTAACGGCCCATATGATTCCTGAATTCAAAGGAGAAACAATTATCACACTACTTGAGGACACAGATAAAGTTCCCTCTGTACCAAACAGTTGTCAAGATAAATGCGTATCTCTGTGTAAACATGTACCGTCCTATTGTTAAATATCTTCGGCAAGTAAGACAAATCACCCTCATTTTTAACCTGTCCTATAAGCTAAAAGTGAAGTCATGGTCTAAACATATCTACTTCTTTTTGTTCACGTTACCAATGGTGTCTGCTTCTCACTTCCTATACAGCCAGCCAGTGGAATTGTGAATTTTGATTTGCCAGGCTATATTCGTTATCATGAAGCTTTGCTCCTGAAACGTCAGAGTGAATAGTTCGACTTCATTCAGACTGAAAACGTGATTTATTCTGTACCCCTATAATTCGGATTATAAGAAGATCAGCGAATCTTTTGTAGAAATTACGAAAATATTTGCCTCATGTTCAGAGAGCCCATATGAGCAGGTGTCGTTCCTTCAAAGAAATTTAATAACCAACAATTGCTAATTGTAAACCAAGTGTAATCTGAGCTACTTACTTAGTGGACTGGAAATGTGCACATTTTTCCCAACCTACAATTCGCGTTTACATGAACATTTTTTGGGTGGAAAATCCTTCATGCTTTTCGAAAACCGGAACTCCATGGACAGTCGATCTAAAACATCCTAGCGCTTGTTAGTTTCGGCTTGACAACCAGAGTCCACTCGAGATGATCAATAATGTCTGAAAGGTTTCGATTGGCCACTGGTAGACGGCTCAGCGAATTAAACTGTTGTGCAGCAAGACCAAAATATAGGAAAGCTGTATAGGTTGGTTTTAGTTTCTTCTGCAGGACAGGAAATAGCAGCAACCCGGCTTGATTACCTACGCCTTTGAGCACCCGCTCTGGTTTTCTGTCGCCTTGCCGCTAAATGCTATGTTCTCGTACACCCAATTTAACTATAAATAATTTTATTGTGCAATCAAGTATTTCTACGTCAATCAAAGTTTCAAAGCCAATCTCGTAGTCTCCTTTCAGATATCTTAGACACAAGCAATATTCAGTAAGGAAAAGTACTCTTTTGTGCTGTTCGCGATGTGAAACTATCATAGGATTCTCCTGTTCAGTTTATGTTCGAAAAAATTGACTTTCTAATGAGTATGCTGACTGCTGTGTTCGCCTAGACTAAATTGTAATGACCACCCTGAAGCTATGTGTATAGAGTTAGTACTTTCCAATATATTTAGCCTAAATACATCACAGCTACTTGTATAGTGACATAGGGTTTAGGTTCTTCTCCTGTGCGGATCAAAGCTGTTGACGTGAGTGTCCAGACCGATGAGCCGACTATTCAGTCAGGCACGTGCCGGGTGTCACTGACTTTACTAAAAGAGATTCGGGCCAATGAGTTCGGTATATGATCGATCGTTACCTAACCGACGTCAAAACAGTAATTTGTTGCCCGTCGAGTCTGCAAACGGCAGTCAGAGCTTGAACCTGATGATCGCTGCTATTGTCCTTCCTATAATTCATGTATTATTCAGAGGACTAAAACGCCTTCCCCACAACAACAGGGTCTTATTAACTTCCATGTGGACTGAGCTGTCTCCGTTGGAAAACGTCAACCTAATGCAACGTATCAATGCAACTAACTTGCCGTTCACCGTGATTGGCTGCAAAACCACATTTTTTCGTCACTGGAATTGTGCTGGCCGCTATTTTGTCGGCACTCAACTAATTCCCCTAATGACAGACAAATGAAACCTGTCGTCAAAATACGCAACCATGACTCAATGACTTCAAACACCACAGCTGCGATCAATTGTGGGTGATGTTCAAATTGAAATAAACCAAATCCCCGACTACTCATCAGTAACCACTGGTTGTCTCAGGAAATGTCAGTGAACGGTTTCATCATGAGGGCTTCTCCCTAGTATACAAATACATCGTAGGCTTTTACATGGAAACAAAGAGACAGGCTTGTCACCTCGACAGAAATAAGAACGAGTGATATTGGGAGCGTCCAAGGATTGGCTGCTAAGGCAGTCATGGATTCCAGGAATAACGTTCATCGAAAGAAGGGTAGTAGCATTAAGTCAATTTTTAGTGAACTACAAAAGTCTTAGGACAGACTTGACCCTAACCCCCGAAATTCTTCACGCATCTGATCGTTTATAAACAGGCTTCTCCCAGTAGTCAGAAAGGATCGATTAAAAGATTGGCTTCCAGGCCTTCAGCTCCAAATGGATACACTGACGCAAGGAATCTGCAAAGTTTGGAACGCGTTGCCTAACCGTAGTCATGGCTGACTTAGCCGAGCCAATTAAAACTCAACTCAATTGGCACCTACAGGAAGAACAACCGCAGTTACACTTCTCTTGACCACCTCCCTAACACACTCCCAAATCATTATCTGATGTGCATGTTTATCTGTCCCCCAGTCAATTGACTGCCTATCTGCACATGTGGTTGTCGATTGTATCAGTAAGATGCTTCAATGCCTCTAATTTTTCGGTAATGTAATACTTATGGGTAGTATGACAGACTTGATAAGTTAAAAGAGACCCAATTGTAAAAAATCAGGATTACGGCTGGATTCAAATAACCGACAGAAACTGTATACCCAAACACAGCAAGCGCTCTACCGGACGATTTACAGAGCCAAGCCGGCAGTTCGGAAATTTCACATATCGACTCTGTCACTCACTCGTTCCATTGTCTTATACGGAATTCATGAAATTATCGAAGGGACTGACTTCCCTGACGATTTCTCGAGCAGTTCACGCCGCAATCCACCAGCGCCCCTGTTGAACAATAAGCTTGTAATATTGGCTATATATATATATATATATATATATATATATATATATATATAAGCTGTCTGCAAGCCAACATTTTTATTCATATTGATTATTTTTTGCTTGCACCTAACAGTACTTATGGCCGTCCAAAAAAGTTTATTTTTGGATCGACATACAGGCAGAGACGTGTAAACATTTATACTACGTCCATCTTATATCAACCAGTGTACCTATAAACAGAGAATACTGGCAACAACTGGCCGAGATAAGTGAAACCTAAATAGTAGCATTCATCCGAAATATCGCGTTGATTCTCAGAACTATTCGTTCAAATCACTGAGCGCCTACTTTTAGGAATGGTGTCTGCATAGCGGAGAATCATAGAGAGTAGAGTGTAGTGGGTTTTTGTGCTCATCAAAAAAAATTATTTGGGTCTAGGCACTCGTTAATCATTTCTTCTTTTCATTTTTGTCAAGCATCCTGTGAACCTTCCTCCTCCATTTTTATGGTGCTAGTACGAGGAACTACGTTGTTGGCTGCGGTAAATAAATACATTTGTGAACATATCTCCACTTCACCAAAGTTGAATAAACACTATCATTAGCTAACTCGGTCAGTAGGTAGAGTTGTCCACCCACATAGGTACGACGTGCATTTATCCCGAAAGAACTCCTGTTTGAGAGACCAATCATTTCAAGCCTATCGATTAACCTTGGAAACTTGTAGAATTAAATTGCCACAGGAAGAAGGAACGATAGTTACGGGTCGATACTCGAGGATAGAGACGAGCAAAGCAGCTGGGCGATTACGCTCAGGCCAACCAGATATGGAACAATCTGATTGGCTCTTAACCCATTAGGATCACTCAGGGCGTGAGAGGATTCATACGCAACGGTTTGCGTTTGACAGAGCGTTGGTGGGGCTTATTAAACTGACATCTGTTTAATACCTACGGTTTTATAGTTTTCTCTTTCCTCACTTTCTAGAGGACGGTTTCCTCAATGCAGCATCGAATATAGCTGCGGAGCGGTAAACGATAACTATTCGCGCATAGCACAGTGTTCCTGTGCTAACACCAAATGAAAGAAAGCGCAGAAATTACTGAGTAAGTAAACATGTTTTTGGTCCTGGTTAATACCGTTTATTTCAAATGCGTTATTCATGCCTTTGTTTCAATTCCATTCAGCTGTTGACAAATTCAAATTGTTCTTAATACCTAGGTCTGTAACACTAATCACTTAAGAATGCCATTCTTGTGTTGAATTAGTCGGGTGGATATGAAATCACAAGACAAGGAAAACGGAAACTAAGTTTCTATTGTACCGCCGTATTGTGAATAATTATGGTTGTGTATCCTGAACTGAATTAATTTAACTTAATGTGTGTGGAAAAAAAATCCGTTGACATAAATCCTTGTGTAAGAGTGACAGATTAGCACGAGTAGTGACATCTTTCCGATCTGTTCAGTAACAGTAAGACATTTCGTAAACATGTTTCACATTTATGCCGTGAACTTAGTTATGGTAACTAGTTCAGGTACTGTGGTTGGGGCAACTACTCATATCAACGGTGATGTGGAATATCTCAGAAAAAGAAATCGTTACTAAAAAGGTGTAAAATCAATCCAGAAAGACTAAGTGGAAGAGCTAGAAATAGTGCAAATACAGATACGCCTTCATTGCGGCACATTACAAGTTCGGATAGAATTTCTAGCTAACAGTTTGAATGATCACCAAGACCTTAGCCAAATAAGTGACATCTACTGACTTTGCTCAACGGACTAATTACGGTCTTCATATGTCTTGACTACATTGTTGGTTGACCACCACGCGGTTTTACCCAACTGCTGGTGGTCTCAGCGTATAATGCCTGGTACGGTAAACACTCAGCTGGTCCGCGCAGCGTGCGACCCAACTGTCATTTAAATTGCTAGTTTTACTGCGCATAAACGTTTGGCTGCGTACCACATCTGTTCAAACCCTACACTCAACTCCTGTTAGTTAGTCCTCTCCAGTTTGGACACGCTATACGTCAACTACTATTTGTGAATGGCAGTACGTACCTAACGAGGAAAAAGGTTTCTAGTTGCTAATAAAATCGGAAGAGGAACTTCGTTAGGGATTTTTATGCGTAATGTGACTGAGCATTATCAGTTTTCTAATTAATTTTGAACGCAGGATGTCCAGATACTCGAATCAAAGTGACTTCAAGGAGGAACATCGACAGATTGGTGTACTGTCCTCTGGAGAAGAGCAAAAAAACGTAGTATGCAGAATAATGACCACGTTAAAGCGACCAGCTACATGTGCAAACATGTAAACGGTGACTGGAAAGCTGTTAAAAACCAAACAGACCCGAAACACGGGGTGCCAAAAAGAGTTGCCCGAAATGAGCCAGTACAAATTAGCAACGCCATTATGGCCAATCATGAAACCGTTTTACCTCAGTCACTAGGTTGATTGTAGACTTCGCAATCAGATAAACTGCCCAGCTGACTCCTTTGAGAAAGAATTACTGGAAGCAGGTTTCCTCTTTGTTAACCATCGTCAATATTGCATAACTCTTACGTGACGGGATCTGGACCCTCGCCTACTTGACCTTTGGGAGGTCACACGAGAATGTGCATCGGTGATGAAATCCCGGTCATGGAAACAATATTCACTGCTGACGAACTGAGAGAGAAACAAAACTTGAGTTAAACGCTTTTTCCGAAAAGAATCGGCTGAAAACTCTATCTGAATGCCAAAGCCGCAATGTGATGAGAGTGGCGTTTAATTTATATCAACCCAATCCCCACTAATATGTTTAGCTCGCCTACGGCAACCATCACCACTTTGTCGACCAACTACAATACTCATGACTATGCGTAGCGCAAGTGACGTGAAGTTCACGATGTCCAGCTAGACTTTGAAGGGGGGATCGTACAATTTACTTATTATCAAACGTATTTGTAAGCAGTTAGCAGGTTGACCGTCAGCGAAATGGCAGACAACTAGTCGACCGACTTAAGTAGTGTCAACAACATATACAAACTTAGGAATCGCGTCCACGACCCATGATCAAGTGTCCAATTGGTGAACAGGACACCTACCCGCAATAACATTAGTTCGCAACCATTGAGGCTACATAACAGCATGCGAATCACTCTGTTTAGCTGTTGGGACGGTTGGTCCGGGTATAACAACCGAGAGAAGTATGGTCCAGCATGATCAGAACAAAGCTGCTTTACTGGAATTTTGATGCCAGTATTAATGTCAGCATTGAATTCAGTTCAGTATTTCCGATATTCATGAACAGATAAACGTTAGTCTTCAACTGCAAAATTGTGGTTGGCTAGATTTGAGTTGCTCACCTAACAATTCCTCAGAATCAATTCGACTGTGTGTGTGTGTTAATCGGGATAGTAAGGATTGAGTGTTGTCTTATCAAAAGAAATAATCAGGGGTTAAATGTCAACAATGAAAATAAAAGTATAAATGTTTAATTTAGGGTATAAAGCAAATTGCATAGTAAAACAGATTAATGATTATATTTGTGAGATCCTATCAGTAGACTGCAACGTTGTTAAAGACTTCACACAAACTACATACATATTTCAAAATAATAGAGTGATTGACTCTTGTTGCCCACCTATTTAAAACCTACATACCTTCATACGGTGACCAAAATAAATGAACGGCTTTCGTCTCATGTACCGCGGTCGTGATGATGTTTCTCTAAACCGACTCATCAGTGTTTACTAGTGTACAACAATACCATAACAGTATCTTCCAATTGATCAATAAATGGTGGCTGATGAATAATCAGAGATACTGATTGGTTTAAATTGAACACAACTCATGTGTAATTGCAACTTTCTTATTGAAATAAATTTTTTAAGTCTGCCCCTTTTTAGCAGAAACACTAGATTCAAATTCCTCTCATGTTAAAACTGAACAATAGTCCATACTGTTGAGCCTAACGTGATATCAGTCGAAGGGTGGTTCATAGGATGAACTGACAATGACGACGACAGGTACAACTCCCGGTCACGACAAATATACGATATATGTATAACAACTGGAGGGTGTACACTGAGTAGTGAACAATCTATGGTAAGGCTTCACATTCACAAACAAATAAATGAGTGCCAGAACAAGATTGTTCTGCCAATGACCGTGTTCCCCTGTCGGTCTGTCTTCGCTCGTCTTTCACTTCAGCGTCAACGAAGCTGACGTAGTGATTATCAATGTTCACGTGTCGACTGAATGAATTCCACAAATATAGGGCTTTCAATAGAAACCGTTCCCCTTCCAGTTTTGTGCGCGCGATCGACTTTGCCTTATCTGTGTTGGACTCGTGACCTCCGTCTGCGAAGTGGTGTCATAGTTATGACCTAGGTTCGGTTCGTTGTATCGTCACATATTGTTGGTCACATTCGTGGAATGGACTGGCGCAGACCACGCCAGATTAGTCACACGGTTTCACACGATCCTTGACATTCACAAAAGCTGAACGGAGTGTTGAGTTTAGCTGGTGATACTTGAATGCCCAGTAATCATAGTGGCCTTTGTGCTGCTTCATATGTACCAAGAATATATGACACTATCATATGCTTTTTGTGCCCTGTGTATTCAACTTATTTGGGCCCACTACCAGACGTCTCTGTGAAGCTAATGGGGTATCTGTTAGAAGTGAACAGTTTGAACAGATGTACTTGTTCTTGTCTTCCAAATTCGGAATAGCTACAATGCGTATCTGCGCGTCGAAATAATGTTCGCACGCAGCTTTTAGGTGGCATGTTGAGTGGTTGCTATTGAACTTAAAAATGACATCAGTTGTTGTTGGTTTACGACAGACAGCAGTTCCAAGTCTGCCGTTTGATCTCCTTATGTTCAACACATTGAGGGACGCAGAGCGTCAATTTTTCTCTTCCATTGGGGTATTTCGGCTATGTCTGGGGGTAAAACAATAAATACTTCAACCTCAGCTGGGCATACGACTAGCTGGTACTCGCAGAGCACGTCCGAGCCAAAATAGATCAATTAGGGAAGTCAAAATAGTTATCGACCTGTGTGTTAGATTAACCCGTTGCAAAAATAACGGGTCGCCGCCTTGGTTACGTGCTAATCGCTTGACCCAAAACCGAGAAAGAGAAGAGACGCGGTAAAACCGTTTGTTGGAAGAGCGAGTTGAAATTAGGCCACAGTGGCTTTAAATTTATTAGACGAAACTATTACCATGAATGGCCGACAGACAGAGCGAATCAAATGAAACGGTCTCATTTGGCAGTCACAGCGTCAGAACAAATCGCGTTACAGGGGGCATCAGAAAGCAACGCGAGAAAACAGTCCGGATAGCGCACAGGGGTTTAGCCACACGGCTGCAATCTGATTGGTTGGGTGGAGCCATACCAACACTCACGCACCACACCATCCGAACTGAGCCGGTCGATCGATATGGCATGTTGCATCCTGATTGTTTCGTTAGAAGATGCACCCCCTAACAAAAAGCCATTGTGCAGAAGAAACGTGCTTCAGCCTACTCACGCCGAGGATGAAGCAGGCAACGGTTAATGAACGAGGTCAGCTTGTTATGCAAAACTGACGGAAAGTGAAACGGTTGGTCATACTTTTAACTTGCTAGCACACCCCTCTTATTTTGCTTGAAGGATAAACAGATGTCCCCTTCATACGACCGTGCAGTAAGAGAGTCGACCTCGTGATAGCATCGACCATAGATTCACCTCTCAGCCTAAATCTGTGTGTAATACGTTTTTCACTGGATCAATTTCAGTAGATGTTTAGCACTGTCGTTAGGTAAGTTAATGCGCAAGTGGTTTGGCTTTCAATAATTTTACTTGCCGAGGTCCAGTGACAACCTATCTCGTTATGGAATATATAGTCTTGAGTAAACGGTGACATTTATTCCGCCGAGTCTGTAAATAGCCACAGTTAAGAAGAAACGGAAGCCGATTTTCAGTCACACACTTCTGTTCTACCTCTCAAGCTATGAATACATATGAAATATAGGCATTTAAGTAAAACCTAGAACGTCTTGTTTGTGCACAAACTTTATGTATTGTAATACTGACAGATTTACTGCGAATTCCACTACGAATCTCAGCAAGCAAAGAATAGGGGTCAGTCGATCTTTACACATTTCCCTGAGTGACCATTGTGAATCGGACATCTGTAAGTAAGCATATTGATCGAGATTGTACGATCGAATAGCCCTCATCGTTGCTTGTATCAGAGCTGGAGAAGTCAATAGAGTGTTTGCGACAGTTTAGTCTGAGGGTTCTATGCGTTTCGATTGCGCAACTTGTGCAACCCTGATCAAAGATGGTGGCTACTCGAATAGCGCATGCTTTCAGTATGACAATGCAAATGTTGGCCGGAACACGCACAACTCGCAGTAAAAACGAATGGGTGTCTTCAGTGTATGAGATTTACTGTTCGGTACTTGTGACATGATATTAAGGGTTAATCAGAACAATGTACGGCTCTTCATCACTCTGAATTGCATTTGTAGATAAACTACTTCTCGCCTGGGATAAGTGTCTGCTAGTTCTTTCATGCACACTTGAAAAAGTCAGCAAGATTTAGTTATCCTTCAAAGTGTTGGTGTGCAGTTGGTCCATCCAGTTATGGACCCTCTCCAAAATGCATGGCGTTTCGGATATTTGTGTAGTGGACAGGGTGAACATTTTCGAGAGATTAACGAACAGGAAAGGAGTTGAGCCAGGCAACTTTCATCCACGTCGATAAAGAATAAATCGGATAGTAGTCAAGTCGGCGACCCATGAAATAGTAATCACTCAGCTATTTCGTTCATATAAACATACTTTTGGAGGTCTTTGATTTTTCGTTTTCTTAAACATAACACCCATTACTCATTTTACAAGTTAAGGAAAGTTTTACTGCGATAACTTAAGTAAAAACCACAATTTATTTCAAATTTCGCATTTGGATGGATATTTTAGCCGTTTGTTTTTCGAAAATGAGCACCAGATTCTAGTTCCGCTTATTTAAGGATTGTTGAGTAGAAAACAGTTTGCCTTAATCAAGAGTAGGAGAGATGTGAACAAAAATGAATGTCTCCCACCACGGGACAACCACAATCTCTGACTAGGAACGCCTCAACAGGTCCAATTAAATTAGTGGTTTTAGGTTAACAGCAAATTTACAGCTTTTCTCTTGAGATCCTCTGACAGATAATGCATTACTGTCAATTTACTGTGGCTGAACGCTGAGATGTGACGGTTCGGTCAAATTCAGTATAAGATAGTTGGATTAGTGAATGTTTCGTTTTAGAAGGACTTAGGAGATATATAGAAGCCGCGATCATGTTTGAGTAGAGTTTTAAGCGTGATTTAAAAGTGTACTCTAGCTAATTACCAAAACGTTTTGGCTTTACTTTAGCAAAAGTTGCACAGTCTGCTGTGCGTATCAAATGTGCTTGAGTTCGTTTCATCCATTCTGTCTGAATCGCTCTTCGACGATAGGGTATAGAAGGAAGCTAACGAGAATTGCAAGAATTTGGCGGTTTACGAATTTACGAACAAAACGTAAAATCACTGTCATTGTGATAACTGTAACACAGCAAGTGTTGCAAACTAGTATTTGTCTGATTAGACACCGAACCGTAATGCATAGCACCTAACTTAATGCCTATGCTGCTGTAATCGTGTTCTGCTCAAATTTCCTCTTAGAATCAACGAGCTTTTCATTAACTACTGGACTGCTATTACTGAGTTGCTCAGTCAACCCTCGTGTTTGTGAGGCAATTGAAATTGAATTCAGCACGTTCATTTCACATATTCAGAGATGGAGTTTATGTTCAAGTCCCGGGAAAAACATACGGTATCGCGTAGACAATATAAACACAAAACTTGAGCTCAGCGCTTTTATTTAAAAGTAGCCGTTTTGAAAGTCTATCTGAATGCCGAAGATGAGAACAACTGTTGGTGGCATTAAGCTTGCAACAATGGAACTTCATAGAAAGCTAAAATACTGCTGAGCGGGCTTAGTAGAATCAGATATTACGACCTGACCCAGAGGTCCTAGTCGCGGAGTTATCAGGTAGAAACTGTGTCTCTTAACAAGACGATCGGATAACTTGATCCTTGCTCACGAACGGAAATGACAAGTTTTTCGGATATAACTTGGTCGTGTTTAACGTGGGGTTGATGACTCAGTGATCAACACGGTTACCTCACGAATGTGCAGCCAGAGTTCATATCCTTGTAGCATTAAGGAATCACTGCTAAAACGAGAGCGAAACTCTGATCTAGTGATTCGCGCGAAAATGGCTATCTTGAAAATCTAGTTGAAGCTGCAAAAAGCTTAGTGGTGTTCGGCTTACATCACAAAATATCCAGACCACTCCACAACAATGTTGCAATTTGAAACATTTGAATAGCTTTAGAAGTTTGAAAATATCAGTTGAAACACGCAGAATAGTAGATCTAGGCATTTTGTCATGACTCGTCAGTGCCAAATTCGCAGTAACATGAATCGGCTTTTTATATTAAGCTCGTCCTCCCGTAATTATTTCGTACAAAAAACAGATTAATACTACTGTTGATTTGGTACTGATGAGTCAGTATGAAATGCCTACAGCCAGCACTCTCTATCTGTTCTAACTGTTTCGTTTAGAAACGTTATTCTTCATTAGTTATGTAACAGACACAATTCGTAGGTTAGAATGAACCAATAAATGCGTCCGACATTGTCTTCTTCTGTGACAACCGAAACTGTTTTGTCACGCCAACCCCGTGACAATAATTGACGCTGTATTTCCGTCGATCGCTTAAGTGTGTTGTTCTCTCAAAGCTACGACTCTTCGGCGAGTCGGATGTAGATGAAGGTAGTCAAGTGTGTCTGAATCCACGGGCAGGTAACTTGAATATATATTCTAGGTGTATTACCGTGATTTCGTATTTAATGACGATTTTGCCCCCAGGGTCTAGTGCGTACTGGTTGCCAGTGCCTATAATCTTGACTTGATCATTCTATGTGACAGATCGATAGAATCCTCGTCCAGCGGTGTGTCCTACGCTACGCGTGTGTCGTAGCAGCAGAAGTGGATAATTCAAGTCCCTCAATCTAGTAGCAATGCCCACTGACCGGTCTACTTGCTTAAACCTGTCTGTCTGTCTACTCTTCTGTCAGGTTAGCAATCTGGTTAGTTGGATTAACTTTACACTCTCGTGTGTGTTTGTATGTTTCCGTTTCAAATTCGATCTGCAGACGTTCATCTAGAAGAAACCTCCCGCTGTTCCAGCAGATTCGAATCGATACATTCTCAACTAATGTTGAGACTGAGTATCTAACACAAAACAACCCATCTGAGTGACGAATTATTACGGGTGGATCGGTCGGTGTGAGGACACCAGGTGTGAGCAACTTTTCAAACAAACAGTAAAATCACACGATTTACACTGATTCTTAATCAACGGTAATTGATGCATCCTCTTAGGGGAGTGACCAGAAGAGTATCATAAAGCTAACTGAACAAATCCAATGCATTCTAAAAGAAGGGAGCAGCAATTAACGTCAGTTCAGATTCCATCCAACATTATTGTTAAATCACAGCTGATATAAAAGTGCACCTAAAAAAAATCTATAGATCTTTACAAATAACGAAAGTCGTGACAGGAAAATCGATTTTGATTTCACAATCATGTGGGTTTCACAGTTCATGTAGAAAGTAGGCAGAAGTAAGTAAAAGTCAAGATTGCAAACAGCTGTTTTCGGTAATTCTCATCAGGCATATACAACTACAAGCGATTAATTGGACTTATATATAAAACAAGAATATGGTTATACGCAAAGTTAATGGAAACTGTGAATGACTATCTACGCGGGTGGTGATGGGTTTGTCTGTGTGGGTGGGTGTGCTGTGTTTACATGAATCGTGTGATTGGTGTGTGATAACGTGTTAATCGGGTTACTGGGACATGGGGTTTCAGACGGTTTACACATGGTTGGCCACGGGAGTAAGTAAATTCGTATATACAGAGAAGACAAAAATTTCCTTCTAGCCATACTCTGCGCCTTCAGAAACACCTGTAAACTTTGTTAGAGAGATGGACAAACAACGAAATAACGTGCGTTTCCACACAACTTTCCATTAAATTCTAAAAATCGCGCTAAATTAGGAACAACCTATGAATCGTTGATAAGGGCAGAAGGAAGTATAAAGTCGAAACTATACCTAATTGTAAATGTAGCCAAAAGGTCCGAAGAACAAGGAAAATCACTTCAATCGGGGTCATATATTTTGAAAGCGAGGGAATTTTAAGCTTTGAAAGTCTCCCGATAGATAAGTGCAGATTACTACTGCCATTAGGCAAATGTCTTTACTTTGAAAATATTTTTTAATGGATGATGAACAGTTACTAGAGGGTAGTGCAACCACTGGAGGAGTACTAAAGCATTACCAAAACATGATTAGAATAAGCAGGACTGAGGTGGACTTGAGGAGTAATGCATTCAAAAGGTAATATTTTAACTTACGTAAACACAATATAGTCACATGAGGGCTAGGTCAAATCGGGATTTAATACGATACCGAGATATGTTACACGTTGAATCCACTAATACGTTTGACCTCTACCGAAATTCACGAACACTTACTGAAAGGCTGTCGATATTTAGCTACAGTAAAACGAAAAAAAGATGCATTCAGATGGACTCAGTAATTAAGCCTTACTAAGCTAACCTGGGTCATGTTGTCTGTTCTTCTTAAAAAGTGGTCGTACTGGGCTACCAGGATGATAAGATTATCTTTCGAAACTACTCACGAAACTTTTGATAGGCAAACAAATACTGGCAATCCCAATAGCGGATAAAAAGATTTTTTTCGATCAACAAGAATTTCTTGAGTTGCGCACATAAAAATTGTTTTCCACGGATCTGAGCCACTCAACCCTGTTGGAGACCAGAATGCAACTCAGTGGTGCCTGAAGGAACAACGGGTAGTGTGGCTGACTCAATGAATAAAGCGAAACCCAAGAATGAAAAATTCGAGCTTTGGCTGAGATCGAACAAGTCGTAGCCAATGCGTGTCTCCTCACATCATGTGCTCTACAATGTGAGCTTTGAATCCCCACTTGGAGCTTGGTAGTTACACATAAAGAATGTTACCTAACCAAGCCACAATCTTTGGTGTTTAGTGAGGAATTAAATGAGTTACTGAGGTGCCAGGACCAAACGTATGAATACTAGGGAACATAAAGCCGCAAATTTATGAAATGGGCAAAACGTTGATCTCGTTTTGAAAAAGCAATAACTTATGTGAAACACCGTAGAGAATCCGAGTAAAAGTCTATTGTTTTGTCAAGCGGTTCACCATTTTCTCTGACGATGCCAAAGTGTCCAAATCACAATAACCAGTTCAAGCTAGTCCACAGTAAATGGTGGTATGCCATTCAATACACGCAATATATTGTATGGAAAAGGGTACACAGTACTGTACCCATTCTACCGAACCCAACTAGCGGACAATCTCAGTTTGTAAATACAGGTGTAGTCGCAGCTGTGAGAGATAGGAGTAAAGTGAGAAGAAGGCACAACAACAAGGGATTTGTCCCAGTGCTTTGATCCAAGAACGCGGATGACCCAAGGGTTATTTATTCGAGAAAGCAACACGTGGGTTAAGCGCTTGAACAGGACCACACAAAAAACACTCATTTGCATACGTTACTCGTTCCAGACCTGCTCGGTTGCCACAGACGCCAGACGTAGCAAGGACCATTTTGGGCGATGCTGCACTCCGATATTTCTTCTTGTATTTTTCCTGCGGCTACTTCGATGTCAAGATATATACTCTAGTTTTACTACTGAACAGTAGTCGTGCGACTGATTACCACAATGCTGTCCAGTAAATAGTCAAGCTGCTATTACTGTGCTCTCACTAAACCTAAGTACTGAATCTCAAGCTAAAAGTATCATCCAGAGTGATTTTAAAACATCAACGTAAATATGGGACTTGATTGCGTTTACGAGCATTCTTACTTTCTGAAAAATTTGATCAAATTACTCTTTCATCACTCCAGTCAATCCATCTGAGTACATGAAGATGCAACTACTCGGCCCTCGTTAATTAATTCCATTCTTCCATTACTGAAATGCATACCGATGTTTTGCTTTCTTCTTTCGAGATTGTTCGACAACCAGAGCAATACTCACAAACGACTACTGTTGAAGGGGTAGAGGTACTGATTCAGTCACGCCCCGGGTGGAGCGAAAGTCACAGTGGTCATCATGCTTATCTTTCAAACATTATGGCTCCATCACAACTCTTTGCTGGGACAGGGATCTGCACAATTCTGGTACACTAACAATAGTGGGTTGAGTATGTAACGTTTTCTCTCGTGCTGAATCAACCAAAACAGCCATTTGGAATGTGGAAATGCAGTCAAATATGCTTCACTTTTAACACGTCAGATGTCTTGGTTAAAACTTTGAATTTTAATTGGGATGCAACACCAAGGAAACTTTTCTTCGGGGTACCAGTCATCCGGAAAAATTTGATGCAGATAACCTCATCCACGAATTCGCCATATACCAGCGAACAATAACTTGATCCCAAAGTTTGAATAGGATAACAGTTCCAACACGGTAGAGAGCTCTGTTTCCCTTGAACGACTAACGTAATGGTTGAAATGAACTCACGAACACGCTGAATGTGCGTCCACCGTCCCGCAAGCATCGAGTGGCCCACATCTATTGTACTTGAACACAATTATCGGTCTTTAAACTTTTTGTTGTGTCTTACGCCTCCGTTTTATCACCACCCAATGGATAGAGATACCAGTAGCAGTAGGAAAGAATACTGTTTGTACCTACTTTTATTGGCGCGGTCTGATGCACAAAGAGAAAGACAAGTGGTTCTCCAATTTGACAATGCTACCAGTCACAAACAGGCAGGGTAGTGATCAGCACTTTTGTCGAGTACTTTCCGCCAGTTATTACATTTCAATCACAGTCACTGGACACTGGAACACAGTTAGTGAGAGTATTCCTATCTTTTGTATTCATCCGAGTTCTGAGCTGTGGATTGAATCGGCAGACAACAGCATTAACTTTGAGATCAGTATTCGCAACTTTTTTACTATCTCACCTTTGGATACGAAACAGATAAGCAAAGTTTGGTATCAATAGTTCCTGGATTAATCGCGGAAAACGTGACAATTTCCTGAGTTTATTATAATTATAATTATTATTATTAGTTCAAGTTGAACACCACTCACGCTTGATCGTAGCTTTCGCAGTCAGATAGATTTTCCGGTCAATCTCTTTCAAAAAGAATCACTAGACTCGAATTTCGCTCCCATTAGAGCTCGTCATTAGTACATGTCATCGTCATAGCCATGATTAGAACTCCGGCCACGCTTTCATGAAACAGCAGTGTTGACCGATGCGCCGTTGACCTCACAATGGGCACGACCGAATCATCATATGTGAACGCTCAACCACTTATGCTTGTGAGTAATGATCAGATTGCCCGATTGTCTCGAGAGGAGGCACAGTTACTGTTTGTTAACTGTAATCGATACACTCGCGATTAGGATTTCCTAGACAGTTCGAAATCTCCAATCTCATCAAACCTGTTATGCCATATTTCGAAAGAGGCTAACTGCAAAGTCTATCTGAATGCAAAGGCTGCAATCGAATGTGAGTGACGTTCCAGTTGAAGTTAACCAAATCCCTGATTACTCATAGGCTATTATTATTAGTATTCAGTTCTACAATATGTTTATGGGTTGGCGGAGGAGTTTCCTTTGACCAGCATGTTAATTTCAGGGCTTAACAGACTATTTGCAAAAAGTTATAACGCTTAACGCCAACGTTGTCTATTTAATTGCCTAACGAAGAAATATTTTAGCTTTGTCCGTTATTATCTTTCCAGATCTTCCAAAAATACCACATGTCCAAACCAAATTTGTTCAGTTGTTTCATTGAAAAGCGGCGATTACGTTTTAAGTCACCTTATTACCATTCGAGATCGGGTGAATCGCAATGTAACTAACGTGCAAGGTGCATTACTGGAATTTCTGAAACGAAATTTAATATTGAAATTTTTTAGGGCACAGATTTTGTTAAAGGACCGGACAGGTATCCATCAGAGTCCCAACTCTACATCATAATGCCACAGAGAAAGTATGTGTTAAGATTGCAAAAAACTCGCCACACGCGTCAGTTCTCGTTGCTAACACCATTGAAAAATGTCACCCTCGGTTAATGTCGCTAACCGTGAATAACACGGAACAATGTCAAAGTGAGGGGAAATGGCGTCATCAGAATTCAAACATAACCAACAGGCTCATGACTGTCGTTAAATGGCTGTGCACATTTATAATACGTGCACGTTACAACAGTTATAAAAGCTGTTCTTTACAGCATCATATAGTTAATGACAAACTACCAATGAGCAATCGGGAATTACACTCTATTTGTCTTCTAGGTTAGTTTAACTTGGATCGAAGATCTAACTAACTCAACAAACCTAACCACAACGAAATGGAAGATCATGCACACCACCTCTGATTCGCTGCTATTACTGCACCAGAAACCTATTCAAAAATCTGCATTTTAAGACTCCCTGTAACTCTTCATATGAGTGCCAAGTTTTGTAGTCAGTAGTCACATTTAACACTTTCACTCTCACCAATAGCTTGTGTGCTTCTGACCAAAATCGTAAGGCGAATGTCATACAGTTGTACGAGTGATATATTGGGGGGGGTATTACGTGCCCCAGAAATCGTAACGCCATTAATTGAAGCTCACTTGTCACGGTGGGGTCGGTAAAAGTAGCTTCAAAGCCTTGGGGTAGGTTTTCGGACATTCGTGAATGCATAGTCTAGTTATAACAGATTAAACATGACCTCCTTAGGAGACCTCATTAGCAAAATAAATGAACATATTACGAATATATTACACATATTTTATTTTATGAATACATTAACTGAATGTGCTACTATACTGACTTGATGATTGTGTTGCACATTCCACTATTTAACTGAGCCGAATGGTGTTCGTGTACTCGTTCAGGTAAGCGTCTGGTTTTACAGGCAGCACAATTGGGTCCTCAGAGAAGAGTGACGTCTCGGGGGCTACTCGTTGTAGTCACTGGGATTTCAAAAATCAACTTGTCTAACCTATCCTGTTAACCTTAAAATTGTGCACTATATTTTTGTTGATTAAATTTGCTGTTGTGTTGCAACCAGGTAGCTTCGGAATGTGAAACACTAGTGTAATGAGGGTGGTCGATCGCACTGTCACTGACACTACTACTCAGTAATGAGGCACCAACATGTAATTAGATATTGAAGTAACTGCGAAAAAAATACGAGAAGAAACACTGGAGTGCAGTTCAGCATGGAATGGTTTTCTGTATGTACAGGAACTGAGCACTGGCAACCGTTGTAACCTTAATATCTTGAGATCAGTGTTATATGCAAATGAGTGTTTGTTTGCTTTGTTGAAGCCCACACCACATGCATTGGTTTTGTGAATAAATAATCCTTACGCCACGTGCGTTCCTTGCTCATGACACTAGCAGTCAGAATATTAAGGCCATCACAGCCCTCCAACCTCACCCTGCATCTGAGGTAAATTCACCACTGATAGGGTAAGTTGCACCAGAATTCGTATGTTAAAAAGACGTCTGTCTCGGGTGCAAACCCACAAGAAAAAACGCGCTGCTCATGATGAGAACACATTTATTTTAAAGCACTCACCGTTGGGTCACCAACAACTTATCCTTATATGACCAATACGTAGCTTAATATACATTGGACATCAATCAAAACTGACCGCAGCTTTCGGATTGTCAAGGACTTTCCAGTTTGGAAAAAGCACTGTAGTCAAGTTTTGCTCTTAGTAGAGTCCGTCAGTAATGCACGTCCAAGGTCCAGTTTTCAGACCTTGTGGAGTGACTTAGCTTAGAATACGTCTACTACAGAGGACGTAGGTGGTCGGTGGACATTCAGCAATACCCCGCACTTCTGTACAGAGTGCGGTAACCGCAAGGGAATAGACTGTGCCATTGGGTTTTTGAATGCATGACCATTAGAAACACTGCAACTTCCGAAATTGAACAAGAAGAAAGTTGAACTGTTTGAAGAAATTCTCGCTATGACTACTGACTGAAGAGCTTACTTTGTAGCGCGCTGAGTACCACTTAGCTTACTGTTATTTAACCTCTAACGAATAACTCACAGATGACGGGTCAAAAAAATCAAGAAGGTGTATTGGGATGACCTTTACTTACCACTCACAACGTGAAAAAACTGTTGGTTTCAACCAAATATATGATATCCTCTCATAACTCAAGTTCGAAATTATACCCTGCAACGTTTGTAACCTTCTGTTCATATCAGTGTTCTCACAATATTTTGAAGTTATTTTACGATTATCATAAACCAACATTCTCAAATACAATTTATGTGCCAGGCATCCGAACATCGAAGAGGGTGAAGCAACAGAAGCATTTCCGGAAGCGCATGTATCATGGACAACCGCCAAAAACGTGGCACTCAGTGGCTCCGGACAGCATTTCAAAGAAAATATGGACGCTTTCCTTCAAAAAGCGGCTGCGAAAATGCATGGTAAATATATTCTTCGTTGAGACAGCACATAACAGAAACATTTCAATACTTTCAATTGTCGATCACGAAAATGGTAACTGTAAAAGTGTCAAGTTGCAAGGTAGATTAAAAACATTTCTTTATATCAGACCTATTAATACGAACAGACAAATAGCCACTCTGTTACAAAATTCATACAGATTGAAACTAAAACGTACTAATATACAGTGGAAATCTATTCATTTTGCAGACAATTTCATAGTGGTCAACCGATTTATAAGCTGAAAAAGGCTTGATTTCCCTTCTCAAATAAATCGTTTGATGTATAGATAAAAAACATCTGAAGACCGGACTGGATTGGAATACATCTTCTACTGGCAAGCACTCCACATTTCGAAGGCATTTGTGAGTGTGCCTACCGAACTACTTCGGTCTACTGACAGCATTGACTCTAATGGATACATTTATTCCAAATCGTGTCCATTTAAAATTTCAAACATTTCCTTTATATGTTTACAGAACGGACTGTTATATTTTAGAGTCGGTATCAGTATAAACCACCTAACCTAGCCACTAACCTATAGAGCCCATAATTAATGCCTGCGTCGATGTGTGTGTCGATACCATGATTTGCAAAAACCAAGAAGTATGGTTAAGTCCACTTCTATCTATTCAGGAAGTCTGTGACATGTACATGATTTACGTTGGCTGTGAAAAAGATGGAGGCCTTAGCCGGAACCGATAGAGTACAAACGTTTTACATTAAACTGAATAGAGGTTGTTGGTCTTGACCGACTTGGTAGTTAACATTATGTGCATTATTGTTTTGTGCAATCTAACAGTTTATGATCTTTCACGGCAGTCAACCAGCCAGGTAAAGCAGACAACTGGGAACATGGAAACATTAAGATCCGTTGATGGGATTCATCGACGAAAAAGACAAACACAGCGCGAGATGTTTTCAGTACTTTTGCTTTCAACATCCGGAAACGTCTAACATTTGAATGCGTATTATACGGAAGTGGCGCTAACAATGAAAGTCGACAGGGTTGAACTTCGTATTAAAAGGAAAAGTACTGTCAGTTCCAGAGAGGACGCTACTTCAATCAACAGGGACGGACGTCGAATACAGGTTAAAATTCCTTCAGACAATGCCAGCATTTCAGAATTCTGACTGTGCATCAACACGCTGATGAAGTCGGCCTGTTTTTTAAATGTGCTTTAAACAGGACGAGGTCAGGTTCTCATTCGTACGTTTACTTTACAGTATCTCTCGAGCGTACTAACCAGTGGACACATATCAAGTCTCATTTCGTCTTAGCTGTCCATCTGATGTGCCCCCCAAAATCCAACGCAACTGCAAATTAACGTGGGAGACAGTTCTACACTATAACATACGATTGCAAGCGAGCTGATAAAGAATATTACATACTCAAGTAGATGACTGACCCGGTGGAGTTGGGACACTTAAATTGAATCACAATTGATGATAAACTTAAACTGAATTGAATCTATCTCCGGCATAGATATACGAACAACCGTGTGAATTGACCTAATATTTGTCCCTTCTATGGTAACCTCAGCTGATCTATTTCCGATTCCCATGAGCCATCGAAAAAGCTAACAGCAATCATTCCCATTACCCAATCAACTCAAAAAGAATGTAATGGTTTACGCCCGCTTCCGTTAGTTCAACTCTCTCTCTCCAACTTACTAACAACGTACACGCAGAAGTATTCATCAGTGTTATTCACACGTAAACTATATTTTTTTAATACTTAGTTCCAGTTGGAGCTGTGATTGCCATGGTGATCGGAATCGTACTATTCCTTCTCCTCATCCTGTTCTGCATTTGCAAGCGATGTGTATTCAAACGACGCAAGAAAGACAAGAAGAAAAGCAAGGCGGACATACGAAATGTGCAACTTATAGGGAAAGGGTTGGCAAAAGACAGGGTAAGTATACGACACTAACAGAGGTGCACCAAAGTGACAGTTTCTGTACACAATAGTGTCATATTTCCAGTTGTATACCCGAATTCGTTGAGACGAGCTGAAATAATAGAGATTATTTTGGCGAGGAAAAAAAATTCAATGCTCGAATGAATCCCAGTTAGCTTTTCTCTTTTAATTTCTGTTCAACACTTAACTAAACACATAATACATATATGTATATATATCTGTATACGTAGGTGTAGTAGTCATCAAGTTCTTGTCATATTCAACAACAACGTGTCTAATTGCAAATGAGGAGCGCTCTTTATGTTCAGATCAGAAAGCCCATACAGCTCAACAGGACCAGACTCTAGAATCAAATCCACCTCACAGTCTGACTACGTAGTTATCATATCCAAGTTAGCGTGGTTCATACGAAAAGCGTAATAAACTAATTTGCAAAGGGTATCAGAATCACTGCAACCCACGTGTATCCAAAAGTTTGACGTTAAGATATGCAATGAGTTTGTATATTCTAGGTGATGAATAATAGCTGATTAGTTAGACAACAAGTATCAATTTCGTTTCAGTAAATTATAATTCTCACGGACGATACATACGTTAAATGCATTTACATTAACGTTTCATTTAAGTGCTCCGACTTATTAGTGCATACATTCAACTATTCCTCCAATAACCGGTTTTACAGGAAGATTTAGAAGAACTCGAAGCACATATGGAAGACAACGAAGGGGTCCAAGAGAAGGAAGCAGTAAACTTGGGGAAATTGCAGTATTCCATCGATTACGATTTCAGTCAAGGCGAGGTGAGACATGTGGTGCTTTACCGATGCTGTTGTTTCTTTGATTATCGTTCAGTCAGTTTACTTTCTAAGCGATTATATAAATGGGGAAGACACAAGACAGACATTAAACGATTTATGCTCGGGAAGCAGTTGTTGCATTTCTACTGAAGTTTACCGTAGACCAGTTGAATGTACAAGATTGCAAACCACAAAACAGTTGCAGAAAGGTCAAAGTTCAAAACCAGTTCAGTAGCCACCAGGGCAGCATCAGCGTCACAAACAGTTCTTTACGTGTGCACAAAATGGTGTGGCGATCTTTTATTGTGATGGTCTCGGCGTGTCACAACCAACGTTTGTTTCGAGTCAAGAACAGAGCACGACATGAATTTCATGGATGAGCCACATGTTGTGTAATCGGACGGGCCTTGGCAGCCGATGCGGCTGGCTCCGTCCACGTGTCTGCTGCAAGTTTTCCGAAATGTGACCGTTTGGCGAACTTATTTTGAGAAGGGTTCAGCAACCCCGGTCCCGGGCTGGTGCTCAGTTCCGTCAGTATTGGACGCTCCGCTTACACACTTATGCATACAAAAGGGGCTGTTTGTGATGATGATGCTGCCGTGGTAGTAACCGGGCTGGTTTTAAACTTTGATCATTTTGTAGTCTTTTTACTTCTAGTTTGAGATTTCGTATACTCAACTCGTCTGTAGTAAAACAACAGTAGAGCTGCAGCGAAATCTTCTGTAACACAAGTCGTGTAACATCAGTCTTTCATCTTTCATTCGGAAATGCAACGAGAGAAGGGTGTTTCAAATGTGCGATTACTGATTAGTGACGACAATCGAACGTGTCACACTTAGGACCTGGTTCATGAAGGTCTAAATTATTATCATAAAACCGAAAAAAATTAAGAGCTGGTTTTATGCGGACTAAATTTTCCTAACCTAAGTTAACTGACTGTAGACAGTATCATGTTTACGTTTTTTTAAATAGCCACGCGGAGATCGTTATCACACACCTGCTTCTTTGTTATCGAACAAATTCACTGTGATAATTATAAATCTGCTCAAGCCGTCCATTATTTGTGTTACTACAAACCTACCTTAAATTTCATAAGTCTACTTTCTTGTCTCTCTGTTCAAGTTGAGTCAATTTCGTAAAACCATACGCATTTGAGGAATGTGTATTCAACATTGATACGAAAGCACGACAGTGAAAGCGATTACATAAATATTGTATGGACTTGTGTAAAAATCAATCGAGAATTTTTTTCAAAAATTAATTGCAGTCAGCTTATATGAGCACACGAAAAGAGAACTGTAGAACTACAGAACGTGAAAATAACGGCTTATGTTTTCAGCGTGTGATAGTACTTAAAAAGGATTGAGATAAAACAGGGAAGGTGGACTAGTGGAATCCGAGAGGATAATTTGCCGCAATAACAGAATGAGAGGAACTAACGAAACTAATCAAGACAGTTTGAGAAATACCACTGATTTCAGAAATATGTGAGTGGTCTTGTCAAGAGTATAGTGGCATACTCAAGGACTGCTGGAAAACAGTACAACCAGTGTGATAGTCAAACGACGAAACGAGAGACAGAGTAATAGATAAGGCAATAGACAGTAATATAGTTTCCTAGCTTTATGAAAATGGTTGCCACATCAGGTGAACAGGCAAGGTTTCAATCGAAACAAACTTGATAACAGGTATATGATCAACAAAGAACATGTTACAGTTTACGAAAAAAAATGACAAAAGAAGAGAAGTAGAGACAAAACCTGAAATTTAGAAAAATTAGATTGAGGGAATCAGAGGCTGATTAAACTTATACGCCTACTTAGCAGATGTAAGTAAATATCCCTGGGAATTAAATCTCAAACGCGTTAAAGCGAAGTAAAATTCATTCATGCAAACAGAAGGAGAAAAGTGGAAGGGACTTGATCTTGCAGAACGACAGAGTAAGTTTGTACAGTGAAAGAAGTATACATAGGTGAGTAAGCAGTTCTTATAACCATAATGAAAGCATTTTGAGATGAGAGAAGGGCTAACTGATTGCGAAGAAACACTTTAATGTGAGATACGCCAACACTGAACATTTAAACACAATGTAGCACAACAATCATATAATTAACAAATATACACAAAGAGACGATCAATAAAAAGCAAGTAAACGTCCAGATATCTAGTGGTTGTTGAAATTCGTTAGGGTGGTTACCAGGCGAACTGTAAGGCTAGCTGATCTTCACATATTTGCCGGTTGGGTCGAGTTTTGGATATCTGGATCGAGTTAAGTATTACTACAGAGTTATACAGTGTATTCCTCAATGAGCAACAGTTCTGTCTACATTTTTGCTTACTGACTCGAAACACACATTTAAGAGAAAGACCGCTTTTATCTGTCAACTGGAAAACGTTTGGGTGGGGAATTTGGTTGGCTAAGATCAAGTGTTCACTTAGATTAATATAGTTCACCGACATTATATTATCAGCTTTTTCGAATAAGGGCTCATTTTGAGTCCCGCGACTATTTTAGTAGCCTGTCTCTGAACGCTTTAAATAAAACCATGTTTAAAACACTGCGTTCCCTTGATCCAGTTCACCAGTAACGATAGGAGACATACGTCGCGAGATTTTAACATTCCGTTTACCCTCTTCAGTCACGAACGTAAAACATTGGAATATATAGGACATGCGGATGGCAACAACAATAGAAACAATCAACGATTGGGTTTACACAAAACAGG